>WTSP01009427.1:7591-37636 GCA_025331215.1 Actenoides lindsayi | reverse complement strand
ATGGAATAGGGTGCCGGCTGCAATTGAAGGGTTTTGCTGAAAGCTCTTAAATCCTGACAAGTTCTGCCCTTGTTCTGGTTCAGTCGCTGAGCTGCACTGCTGGGATCCCAGGGTTATTTGAAGTTGGTGCAAAAGGGTTGCGCTTGTTGCACGTTAGCAAATCACAAACTTGGAGAGCCCTGGTAGAGCCGCCGCTGCCAGGTATTCTTCTTTACAGTGCCTTGCACTTGCACATAAGCATTGCTTGTGTTACTGTTTGAACATGTGTATTATAGGCTTCTTTCTTCCCCTTCTTCTTCTTCTTCATAAAAAAAAAATAATAAAAAAAATCTTATTTATTTTAAAGCCTCAGTTTGCTGCTGGGGTCTTTATCATTCAGCTGTTTAATTAATTTCTCTGCCCAGCGAGATATTATAATTGGGCTTAGCTGAGCTCGAGTTTGTTTTAAATATGTGATAAATGCACTCAAGCACCCAGAAGCTAATAAGATATTGTATATTTTTATAAATCTGCTTTTTTGTTGCAGTTTGTCTTTTTTTTTTCCCCCAGAAATCAGTGTAAGAATAAAATACTGCAAAAGGGTTAGACACTAAAGATAAAAGTTTGTTTAAGAAAATTATCCTTCAAGGAAATGACTGAAGTTATTGTTAAATATTAATACAATGGCAATCAGAAAAACACAGTGCTGCCTATTTCTCATCCCCCTTGCTGTGTAGCCTTGATGATAATTATTTTTTATTCAAAAACATGCTTGGAGAACTGTAGAGCTATTCTTCGTTAGTGTTTTCTCCTTAATTGTACAGCAATAAAATTCTCTCATTGTTGTTATGTTTGATGAGATGAGATGAGATCAAAAAGCCCTAAACTGACAGCAGTGGCTTACATTCAGGATTTCCATTGCTGAGGTCTTCTTGCCTATTTGATGGCACTGAGGTCCCCAGAGCGCTGGTGACTGGAGTTCTTTCCCCAGCGATCCCTCGGGCAGCTGCTGTAATTTTCCACCAGGCTCCTTATTGCACCAGAGGGACGTTTCTTGTGTTTCTCAGGTACCCATGTGTTCCCAAGGTAATCGTGGTGCGCTGAGGATACCCGTAAGAACCATTACATGGAGTTCTCTGACTTGAGTTCTGTAGTGTTTTAGCCCTCCACCTCCTTCAGCTCTGACTGACAGAAGTTGGCCAGCGATCCATGGAGACCTGCATTGCATTTATGCTGTGCCCACAGCCTGCCTTGGCTTAGGTTTTGTAGCATCTGTCTTGATAGGAGGTGCCTTAGTCAACACTTAAGAACGTGGAGGTAAGGAACATGCCACTCTCTGCAGGACTAGACCTCCTTGGAATGGGTCATTTTGGATGCCCAGAAATGAGGACACTCAAAGTCGATAGACTTGAAAGTCTCACTCCCCCTGCTACCATGCTGTCTTGGCCTGTGGCTTCTTCCTCAGTTCCTCTCTTATAGGAGAGCAGTAGGTAAGGACTGGAGAGAGCTTCACCTCTCTTCTCTAAAAAAAAAGTCCAGCTGCAATAAAAGAATAAACCAGATTAGAGCAGTTCCCCTGAGTAACAGCCTCAGTGGCTGAGCTGTGAATGACCCTGAGAGCCACACTTGGCCCGTCTCTTGCAGGGGGAGAAGCTGCCACGTCAGCACACAGCCCCAGCCTGCCAAAGGTGCTCCTCATAGCTGTGCAGGTAGACACCTACACCTGAAAGGAGACACTTGCACACGGCTGCCCCCAGAGGCAAATTGTCTTTGTGCGTTAGGGATTTGTTTTCTCTGGGCACTGGAGTTGTGTTTTCAGCTTGGTCACGATGCAGGTGAACTCCCAGCTGCATGAAGCAAGTCCCTTCACAGTTCCAGAGGGTTGTAATTACACATCTCAGTCTGCATACGTCTCCATATAGGTACAGGGATTGATTTTATTTTTAATTCTTTGCAGAGGCTGTTTTCAGTGCATTTTCAGTTTTACTTGGCTCAGCGCAGTAGCACAGAGAGGCTTCAGCCTGTTTGCAGGCTCATTGTGCGTCGTAGTGACAGCTACTGCCCTGAAAGGTTCAGAAGTGTTTCCTTTAAATTGAAAAGAGTAAGGAATAGATAAGAACATGAAATCCATTATAGTAATCTTTTTTTTTTTTTTTTTCCTGACAAAAGGAGAATGTTTTATGTACAAGACTAAAGGGTTTTTTTCCTGGTGGTTTTATTCTAGTTCATCTTATTTTTTACTGACTGGGGTTTGGACCCTAATCCATATTTCAAGAAGCAGTGCTGTGGACAAAAGAAATTATTCTCCATATGAGACAAACCCAGGGCTTGGGCTGAAGGTTGGGGCAACATGGAAGAGACAGGGAGTTGGTTCAGAGGAGAGTGCCATGGAAAGGTTTTTTCCAGTTTGTGCATCACTTCAGTGTATTTGACCTTTGTAGATGTGAATGAACACAAGGGAGGAGAGATTATAGCAAAAAAATCAGGAGAAACATCCATACAAAAGTTTTTCAGGTTTTGAAACGTCTTCCTCGCTGCCTGTTTAGAGGCTGAGTTATAATTAAGACACCACCTTACTGTGCTGGATTATAGGCTGCTGAACCCATAGTTTTGAACTGTGCCAGAATGGTGGTGTCATTTACATGCCAGCAATTCATGACACGGCACAGGGAAGCTGGCAAGCAGATCGGTGCCCCTAAGTGCACGTTCATCTCAGTTTCCATATGAGTACCTAACACGGACTTGTTCAGATGAAGCAAGTCTTTAACACCCCCCCCCCCATCAAAGGTAACCATGTAATTGCCGTTGGGTTTTAAGGTTAAGTAACCACAGAAGGATCTGACTGCTGCTCTGTAGCCTCAGTAGCCCTCGGGGTCTGGCACAGCCCCTCTTTGCCTTCCCAGCACATCCTTGCTCTGCCCCAGCCCCTGCTGGCCTCTGCCTTCCAGCAGTGTTAAAAGTCGGCCCTGCTGCCTTGTGAAGAGCTCTGATTCACTCTGGGCTTGACCCAAAGGCCAGCTGTGCTTTGGCTCAGGTCCTCTTAAGCACTCCACTACACAAGAGCATCACGGTTCCCCTACCTAGAGTCTGGCTTTTGATGAATCACAGAAGAGAAGGGGGGGGAATAAAATAAAACAAAGTGGGGATTTCCTTTTTTGATAGAGAAAGGTTTACCAAAAAATAAATCCACCCTAATCTGTGAAGTATTAAGAGGGGATTTAGAGAGAGAAATGCAATCATTTTTTAATTTTAATTCCTCTCTAATTAGCATTTCTTTCACAGCATTAGGCAAACTTGTTGTTAGCCTGCTGCTGCTGCGGCTGCCGTTCGTACGAGTTGCCAAAGTCACCGTCTCTGAATTGGTGTCCCTGAAAGAGGTTGCTAAACGATGACACGTCCTTTAAATAGCACTTCTTTTTCACTGTTGTGGGTAGAGATGAACAGAGCTCCTCCTGTGCCCCAACAAGTTACTCCAGTCATTTCGATTGAGATTTTAACAAGTGGGCTCTTTGAGTGGAAAGGGCTGTGCGTGGCGGGGAGCAGGGTTTGGCCTCTGTCTGTACTTGTAATCACAAAGCACTGTTTAGGTGCTTTGTGATACGTGTACTTATTTGAAGTGTTTATTTTGTCTGAGAGTTGAGCGAGTGAACTCTTCCAGGTTAGTGCTAGGTGACTTCCAGTTCTGGGAGGAAGTGTAGGATAAGAAGCTGCCAGCCAAGCCCCAGGGGAGCTGCAAACCGAGTTGCCTTGTTGGCTTCTGACTCTTCTTGGCATATCATGGAGAAAAGTGGAAAGGGAAGTCCCTGTCTGTTTTCTTTTGCTGCCTCTGAGCCGCAAGGAAGGTTGGGCTTGTGCATTGGCTCCGGGCACCTTTTAATCCTGAGCAGTGGGCCAGGACAAAGCAGGTTCACCTGGATAGGTCTGTGCTTTCTGTGCAGCTCTTTCCTGCCTTGCTACTGCTCATCATGTAGCTTGTGTTATTATGGGGAAACAGTGGAATGTTTACCCCAAACCTTCTGCAGTCCCTTCATTCAGTGTGGTGTCTCTCTGCACTGCTTTTGTCAGCCCCCAGCAAATAGGATTTTATTGGTAGTGCAGCCCATCTTGGTATCTTTGTCACAAGTGCCACGTTCTCCTTCATAGCCATAGTATTCTATACCCAGAAAGTTTTGCCTATAAAAACCCAGTGCCCGGAATAACACAGATCTGTGAGTGCTAGCCCAGCTATTGCACGTGGAAATGTTTTTTTCTCAGTGCTAAGCGGCAGATCAGCATGCGTGACCTGAGGCAGAAGCAGGCAAGCTAAATACAGGTGGGAGTGCAGCTTCTGCATTTGGTTTTGGGAGGGCCAGGCTGCCTGGATTCGTTTTCGCAGTCTCTTTTGTTTGTGTAACCTCTTAATAGAAGGGGGGGGAGGACACACACGCAGATGGGCCTTTTATGGCGGCGAAACAAATTCAGTGTTTTCCAGGGCTTAAACTTTTGTGTGAGCGTGACTTTTCTTCAAGGTGTCGGGTAGCTAATCTATAAAATGAATGGGTGGTGGTTTTGTCAGGAGCGGGTCCTCTGGTGGCTTGCACTGTAGGTATGAGGTCTGCATATACCATTCTTATGTGTATCGCAGGGCTGAGATGCTGCAGTTCTCCGTGAGATAAAGTAGTCAAGCTGAAAATGAAACAAAGCTCTAACTGTATCCCTCCTTGTGTTTAGCAGAGATAAACTACAGTGGAGTCTCAGTGCTGCTCCGTTTGGCTTCTGGCAGCAGCTTTAATTGGTAAAATGCAGATTTTTTTTTTGATCAAGAGAGGATTATTCTTGTTATCAGTCTGGAGCATCTTATTTCAAGATGAAAAGGCTTCGCTGAATTACAGATGCCAACATTTTTACAAAGCACTTTGGCGATTGACATCTCAAAGAGAAAGTATGATTTATTAGCCTATAATGGCTAACACTGAGCACTGGGCTAGGTCCCACTGATTTGTGAAATTGCTTAATATGAATTGCCTTTTTGTGTAATTCAAGCCCCAGGTTTTTCAAATAAACTTAGAATATAAAGTGTATGAAACATTACATACCTGGAAAGGGAAAAGGGTAATGGGGCTGTGTATCTAAAAAGAAAGGCAAAGGAAGAAAGGGAGAAAGAGAGGACAAAAAGAGACTGAGAGAAGGAAAGAAAAGGAGGGAGAAAGGGAGAAAGAGGAGAGAAAGAAAGGAAAGGGAAAGGAAAAAGGAAAGGAAAGGAAGACCTACTTCTAAATCCATCTTGATAGTGCTTTTTTACAGTAGTTTGGTTGATATGTTGGCAGGGTAGAGATTAATAACAAGCCTTGTCGCTATCAGTACCTGCTTGTCGATTCTCTGTAACAGGGCTGTCTGTTCAGCATGGAAATTATTGATTAAATAAAAATTGCTATTAGATTGTGATGTGATCCATAATCACAAACAATGGTGGACATTCCTCTTTCAGATCCCAAGCCATGCATCAAGTTTTTCCTTGCAGTAATTTATATTGTGCTGACACTCACACCCATTAGGCTTTTATCCTCTCCTACATGTGTCAAGAAAGCACTAAAAGAAAGAACAGCAGCAGCACAGCAGCAGGTAGGTACTCACTACATTCTCAGAGAGAAGGTCAACACAGCTAAGTCCATCCTTTGCTTCCAGTTAGCGTGTTACCCCAGCAGTGATTTCTGCCAGATAAGGGCACTCCCCTTGAATTCAGGGTTCTCTTTCAGAGTTTTTGCACTGACAGCAAGAGCTTGCTCCACAAGTATTCATACCTAAGATGCTCACTGTCCCTCTTTCCCATTCAGCTGTAGCAAAAATGCTCACCATCTTTTTTTGCTTCTGTTATTCCCTTGGCACTGGTTTTATTTATGATTCTTGTTTCAGGTGTGCCCCTGGGTAGGCCCTCCATGTCAGGACAGTGTGGAAAGGGATGCATCCAGGCAGATCCAGAATGGTTTTGTGGGGTTGGTTTTCTTTAGCATTTGGAGTATGAAGATACAAGTGGCTTTCCTGTATTTATTTAGCTCTGATGCTTCCTAATTTGAGGAATCCAGGCTTGGAGCACTTCAGTTAAAACTTCATCTCTTTAGGCTGAGTTAATTAAAAAGATAGTATCTGAGTCTTCGTAGCACATGTGAGCACAGTACCAACCTTGTTCCTTCTGTGAGAGCCTTTGTCTAAAACAAAAGGAAAGTTAGTCATAATGGCTTTGACTTAATGCTTGCAGGAATTATGCCCACACAGTTTCTCTCTCCCTCTGTTTCAGAAAACCTTAAACAATATAGATAGATATATATATAAATGAACTACATATATGTCAAAACTGGTCACCTGGCCTGTCTGCTAGCTCTGGACCATTCATTGTCGATTGTTTTGCTAGTTACCAGCACTAGGCAGGATTACTATGGGAGTTTTGTGCCTTTGTACGAGAGCTGAGAATATAAAATCTTAGCACGCTACGGGTATGCAATGATTTTTATTTTGGTTAGTATGTTTTTTATTGAAAGTTAGTGAAATAAGGGCTTTATCCTTTAAACTGTTACCTGTGCTAATTATCGTACAATGTATGGTTCCGTGTCCCACTACCATTAGGATAGTTTTTGTGTATCTTTCTTGTGCCTAAACTATTTCTAATATTGGCACAGATAACCAAGAAAACCCTACCTGCAGTATTTGGCCGTTTGCCACATTGCACTCAGCCTAAAGACTGTTTAACAGTGGGCTCAGCTCACTTCATTATGCAGGGCAAATAAGAAGTTTTCAGGCTTGGCCGCTGTCATTTAAATCAAGAGACCACTTTATTTTGCAAAGCCAGAGCATGTGCCTTACACACCTCTCTCCACTGCAGCCACTTTCTCTGCATGGATCAGAGCCAGGGGATTACCAGCCAGGAAATTAATTGCCAAGGGGATTCCGACACTTACAGTTAGTAAAAAAAGCCTGAAAAAAGAAGTGTGGTTTATGTCACATTCTGGAGGCTCCAGGCTCCAGCTTTAATAGTTTTGGATGAGAGAGAGTTACAGAGATCCAGGACTGCCCTTTGGTTTACTTCTGCAGGCTTCTGGGATTGACTGCCAGCACAAGCCTGTCCTTTTCAGGTGGTGCCACAATGGTATATAGGAGAAGAGATGAATCTTTGAGATAAAACAGACTATTTATAATTGATTTTTAGTTGCCAGAAGCACCTGTAAGTTTACTGCAAGTCAGTTAGAGTTAGTGTGTGGAATGCAGGGCAGAAAAATAATTGGCCTTGGCTCTTTTCTGAGTGTGTTAGATGATACCCCCATATTCTACTAAGAGACCCTGCACAGTTTTCATTCCAACAACTCAAACATATGTCTGTAGTCTAGCTACAACCTAAGATTGTCTATAGTATATATGAGGGAATAGAAAATGTTATCCCGTGACAAGAGAGAAATGAAAGAAGGTATCTCTGCTCTCACTCCCTGGAGCATCAAGGGCTACTAACTTCTAGCATGTGACAGAGATCTTCAGTAACCACAAGCTTGGAACAACCAAGCCTAGCATGGATGTGAAAGGTAACTTCTAAAAGGATATCCAATAGAAAAAGGCTGAGAGAGGTCTCAGAGGAGCAGTAAACTGTGGCACATGCTGAAGCTTGTTAGAAATGTTTCGTAGCGGTGTTAGGAAGCAAGCCCTCCAAATACTTTCTCCTGTTCAGATGTAATGTCATGGCTTTAACACACTGCTGCTTCTGTCACCCACCACTGTCGGATTAATTCTACCAGGATCTCCTTCTCTGTGATGAAACAAACGTTAAAATGTTTGTCACCTAGTAAAGATTTTGGTAATGCTTATCATTGCCATCATTTTTCTTCGTAGCGTCTGAGAAAAGTGCTACAGATCATAGAATGACAGAAGTACTGAGGCTGGAAAAGACCTCTGAGATCATCAAGTCCAGCCTATGACCTAACACCACCACATAAGCTAGACCATGACACCAAGTGCCACATCCAGCCTTTCTTTAAACACATCCAGGGACAGTGACTCCACCATCTCCCTGGGCAGCCCATTCCAATGTCTGAATTGGACTGAGTTGTGCGTTTCTAAGTCACTACATTCTCATCTTAGGGGTTTTTTTGTGCATTTCAGTGCAAAAGGTGGATCAGGCCATATATCCTAATCTGAACTGCAGTTCTTGTAGGTTATGTATGAGGAGACACAAAGTGCAGCTACTGAAAAAAACCCTGCTCTTGAACAGTCTCTTTCTGCGGACAAAGAACTGGTGTTTTCCTCATACAGGCGATTTCAATGTGTCCATGCAGTAAGCACAGGACCCTCTTTAAAAAAATTCAGAATTTACTGATTGATTTACACAGGAAGGTCCTGCTGAGGACTATCTTTTCTTTCATTTTAACTGGATCGGTGGTACCTGTGCTATAATGATTAGCAAAGTACCAAAAGCAGAAGAAAGTGCATGGTATTACAAAAGGTTGAACTAAAGGAACTGCATGGTTTTCAGCAAGTGTTAGTTTTTCAGCATGCTTAGTGTTTGTGGCCATATGCTTCATACACTCTGAGACCAAATCCTGTTTAATTGTCTGACATTTTCGTTGCTATTTTGCCCCATTAGGAGCATAGTATTTCAGTAAAGGAAGGCGGTGGTTTAAGGGATCAAGTATTTTGCTAATCCTTTTGCGTAGATAGATGATCCATTGTGCCAGTCTGGGAGTTTGGAAGACTTCAAAGTCTTGTTAAAATGGTACATTTTAGCTTTTCCTTATTCTGTCTTACTGTAGCCTTTCATAGATTTACAGGTTGGCTCACGGGATTAAGCGGTTTGTCTCTGCTCATATAAAATGATATAAAGCTGCTGTAATATATAGTCACATTTTAACTCAAAGAGCCTGTTGGTGCTAACCTGCTTGCAATGTATCTCCAAGCTGAACAGCAGTGTAAATTTTAACAGATTTTTGTCATTAAAGCCATGCAATTTTTATAAACACAGTTCTGGCTTTGTACATTTGTTTGCTGCACCGGAGTTGTTGGGACAGTTTGCTGGGTACTTTTTTACTTCCAATCTTTTCCTGCCCTAGGCATCTTTACTGTTGAGCATTTATTTCTTGGCTCCACCAGTCTGGTCTGTACTGTGGACTGTAAAGATTAGAAATCTCTTCCCATTTTATTTACTTGTGAACATACCCTGTTTTAAAGGGAAATATTATTACTCTGAGAGTGGTTTGGACCCACAGCTCAATAACAAACTATAAGAGCTGCTAAAGCCCCACGTCTGTGGAGAGCTCAGTGTGTGTGGACCCAGTTGAATTTAACGAGCTCCGGGCTGCTCTAAGAGCCTGTGTGAGCAGAGTAGCTCACAGAACCAAGATCTGCACATCTCAGCAATGGCTGGAATTTATCAAACCCAAACAATATTGGAGGGAGAATAGTTAATTTCAGGTTTAATGTATACAGAAGGTCTGATTTCCATTGAAGTCAGATGAGTTATGGTGGCAGGAAGGAGGCCTATAGATTTTTGTGTTCTGCAGCAATATGGGAAAACATCTAAAGTATTTAGTTCTTCTGCCTGATGTGTGCTGGTGTGCTTCTTTTCATTCCTCAGACTATTTGCAAATAAGATTAAATACCTTTTTCTAATGCCTCTTTATGATGACTTCCTTCTCAAATGTGCTGGCACGAGTCCTCTGTGGTCTTCTTTTGGCAAGTAAGGAAAAGCCAGAAATAGAATATACTCTTTTAACTAACATCTGTAGTAGTGCTAAGTGCCAGGCTGTTCATATTTTGGTTTGTTTTGGGTTTTTTTTTTTAAGGTAAGGCCTGTTTTTCATGTATGTTTTTGTTAAAGATTGTAGACAGCTGTATGTGAATTCAGATCTGCAGAGAAGGCAGTTGGCCATTGCTCACACTGGGTTCTGCCTGTGAGGGAGTTTCAATGGGCCTTAACTTGGTTTTCCTGGAAATTCTGTAGCAGTTGCATTTAAAATCAATTTTTACCCTTAAATGCAAAGATCATGAAGCAGAAAATGTTGAAGTTGAGCCTCAGGTGGTTTTTTCTCCTTCCCAATTCAGTCACTCCTAGAAAGTACCAGACAGTGCATTTTTTAAGCAACATTCACTGGTAATCTCAGACCTAGTGAAGGACAGATGTTTGGTTGCAGGCCAGTCTTTACCCTCTTCCCCACCCAGCTGTAGGAAAAACTCTGCCCTTGTTTGTGCACTACTGCTTTGACTAGGATGAGAGAGGAATGTGTAACAGATTTGAAGGGAATGTGGAGCTCTTTGCAATGAGGATCTCCTCTCCTCTGCGCTTATTGCAGGAGCAGGCGTTGCACCGCCTTGCAGTCATTCCATAGAGCAGTTTCCTGAAGGCAGGAATCCTTCCTGCATCTCAAGCTGCAGAACACCTGCCCCTAGCCAGCTCTCAGAAAGCCTGTGGGGAGAACGATGGAGAAAAAAAGGAAGGAAAGCAAGCAGAACAGGCTGAAGATCATCAGTGCAGGGCTAGGGTATAGTATTTGGGAGATGACCGCCTTCAATTGCTATTGCATCGTAAAGGCCATCATCACGGTTTCATCACTTAGTCAGCAGTGGGTCTTGCAGCCTCTGTTCAGTCTCATCTTCCAGCCCTGGCCTTGTGAGCCAAGTTTCAGTTCTCTACCACTGCTGCACACTTCACCTGGCTGCTTCTTTCTGCTCTGCTCTTCTCCTTGCTAGTCTGTCCCCGGTCTGTTGGTTTAGTCTGCAGGCACCAAATTAACCTAAATTTTTCCTATGTGACCTTTACACAGCAGGCGGGTAAAATGTGGGTGTAATATGGGGTCGTAATTGTGAAGTGCATAAAAAACAAGAAGTGAAAGGGGGCCAAACACAGCTAGGTAAGACTATTTTTCTTGAAGTGATTTCTGCGCATGGCTGAAGCTTTGGTGAAGTTGAAAGTTGTAATGGGGTTCTTCTACCTGTCAGCTGGCCTTACCCTCCAGCAAAAGGCTCTCTTGCTGTTAGCATAGCAATCACACACACTCGCTGCAGCTCTCACACTGTGTGTCCAAACACACCCAGTTTGCAGCCAGGAAGATGCTGGAGTGCCTGGCAGTTGGAGGAGACTTTGCCAGTGCCCAGACCACAGCGCAGAGCGTGTGACACAACCAGCAGCAGCTGTGCCCAGGAGCGAACAGAGCTGTGCCCAGGGAGCAGAGGCAGCTGGAAGAGCGGTCAGAGCAGGGAGGTCATGCAGACACAGACAGGTCGAAGTGGTTGGGAGCAATGCCAGGAGCAGTCAGCTTGCAGGTGGCCCCTCGTACTCTTTCAGGAGCGGTGAGGGGGCACTTCTTCCCTATGGGCACCCCGGTGTCCAAAGAACTTGTTATCCTCATTGTAACCCTGTTGCATCTTTCCCCGCTTCAGCAGTTCTCAGGAGAGCGGGGCAAACCTTTGGAGGGCAGAGACATAACCGAAACACCCCCATTTGGTAACAGTCGACTTGAGCATCTGGTTCGTGGTTTCTACTTTTAGTTCCTTCACTGCTTTGCTGCAGCTCCCTCACAGAAATGCAACTAGCCCCGTCCTCGGGCAGATTCAGGTGGTTGAAGAGACAGGTGAAGTTTTTTGTTTGTTTGATAACATCACAAAATATGGAATCAGGTATGCTTAGCTTGAACTAAGGCGAATGCAATACAGAGCATCAGTGCTGGCTGAACTGGCAAAGCCCACTTATCACGACAGCACGCATTGAAAAATTATTTCCATGCATTTGGAAAAGAAAAAGAGTAGAGAAAGCTGGAATTCCTGTAACATACCAGCTTCACCTAGTAACCTCCCAGGTAGTAATGCAAGAATGCAACCTTCAAGAAAGAGATGGCACTTGGTTTTAGACAGCGTTACAGAAGAGAACATTGGAGAAGAAACAAAGCTGAGAGTTATCAAAGCATCTTTCCTACTGCTGTAAAAGTGGAATGATTAATGTCCACAACATTTATGCTGATGTTCTGGCAAAATCTCATTTATTAGATCTTCAGGTTTAGGAAATAAACTGCAATTTCTGCTCGTTGCTCTATAGCTGCATGCTCTTACACAGGAAATCAAGGGAGAGCTGTAAAACATTGCCCTTGATGGAGCTGCATTTTTCTGCTAACAGACTTAACTGTACTGTATACGTGAATATACGTATATTAAATGAAACAAGAACAAGATGTGATCTTACTGGGAAAGAATCCCTGCAATATCCCATAAGTTACATTCCCTCCACAGAATACCTCAAAGCCTACTGAAAGGCTGTCCAAAACCTGGAAACACAGATACAGGCAGAGGGAGTCAGTTCCCAGCCTTACAAGCAAGCTGTGTTTGCCCTGTTGGTATTATATCACATCCATATTGTATAGCTACTATATCAGAGCTTAAAAGAAGGTCATGCTGTATTATGAACCACTGTCTTTATTTTTAGGATTAGATAACTTTTCTCTTTTTTTTCCCCCCACTGATTCTCTTTATGTCCTAAGGGCAGATCTTTTCTCTTGGGTCAGGAATGTAGTCAGGCAGGTTTTCCTCTCTCCAGGATATTGTGTCTGTCTCACTGTGTTTAAATTGCCACAGAAAGCTCTTCTGAGCAAAAAACACTATTTTCTTTGTACAAGAGCCAAGGATTGACGTATCCTTGGGGACTTCTCTGTCTTTAGCATTTAAACATACAAGTTGGCTATGTTTAACCTATTGATAGGCAATGAAGACAACTACAGAATTTATTGCAAGAGAACAAAAGGAGAAGCAGAAAGAGAACATCTTTTTTTTTTTAACTTGGGGATTGAGAGCTTTTATTGCTGTTGTTAGTGCAGAGAGATGAAAAAAAAGAAAAATCAGACTATATTTTCAGCTGAAACAGGGAGGTGAGAAGAAAACAATCCTGCTGGGTTGTGTCCTTTTAATTGACGTATTCCTGCTTATTAGTAATCCAATCTCAGGTTTAGAGAACAGGACTTCTCCAAGCCCAGAGGTAAAAAATCATTTGATTTGCCGTGGCTTGGTTAAACAGCATTTGGGGCAAAAAGATGACTCTTGCTGAGACTTATAGTAAATCCCACAACATGCAAATGTTCATTAATTATTATCAGTTTGACTGGTCTCAGTCTTTGTGCATTCCTCACTTACAAACTTGTAAGCCCCCTGAGACGAGAACAATCTCTTTCCATGTGTTGCACTGACCGCAGATCTTTAATACAGTTTAAAATATGACCATAAACCCGGTCTTCTCCCAGTGGCAGCTGTGCTGGCCCAAGACAGCTGTTGACCCCAAGTGCTTGTTACAACATCTGGGAGGTTCCTCTCAGTCTGCCCTTCGCATGGGAATGCTCCCTCGGATGCTGGAGTCAAACCAGGCAGATTAACCCAAGCCCTTCAGACTGAGGCAGGTGAATAGGCAGCTTGTGAGCTATTGGGGCAGCGGTACTGGAAGTTCAGCAACATCTTTCCAGGTCAAGGTGATGAGCTGTTGCGGAGCAGAACCATGCAGTGTCTCAGCACAGCCAGAACATGATGTGATTCCCCCCCCACATGCCACTTTCCTCCTTTCTTATTATTTCTATCCTCCCTTCCAGCCATTGGTTTCCATCCTGCCATTCTCCTGTGCCTGTCACCCCTGTCCATCTACTTCTACAAGCTGTCTCAAGTTATAAATCATCATTATTTTTCAGTTGACTTGGGCTTCTAATTTTGATCACTCCCTTTCTCCAATGACTCTTATTGCCAGTTCTCAAGGGACAGAGATGGGAATCCAGAATGGCACAGTAATAAATGAACTTCAAGTGTGAATTCAGCTGGACTGCTGACTGAAGTCTAATTTTTTTTTTTTTCATATAATTAAGTATTAACAGTCATGGACACAGAGTTCATACATTAAGTTTGTAAAATAGTGAAAGTCATATTTCCTATTTTCCACATACTTCACTCCTTTTTGAAATAACTGTCTTTCTGACTAATATATTATATTGACTTATGACTAATATATTTCTTTATATAGTGATTTGATTTTTCTTAATGAGTAAAACTTTTGTAGTCCCACTGGAGTTATAAACATTCGCAGTACAATTTATTTTTTTTTTTAAGTTTGTTTAATACTCTCTCTTGCATGGAACCCCCCAAGATCTGATTACTGAAATGCGGTATGGCACTAGTCCTCAGCAAGGTTTACAGTCGTGACCAAATCTAGGGGGGGCGGCGAGGGGCTTCATTTGTTCCTCGTGGAAAACATGGAAAATTCAGCGTTGAGATTGAATGACAAGATCAAACACCGCGAGGTGAGGAGTGCGGTGTGCAGACAGAGTATTTAGCGCATTCATTATAGACGGAGGAAATTGCCGCGCGGTGCTTTGAAGATCCAGCTGCTTTTAACAGTGGGTATTCCATTTCAGCAAAGGTGTCGAGACCGTCGAGGCGCTGACCTGCTTTGGGCCAGATCATCAGCGGGTTGTATAAATGGTTGTGTTGATAATCGGCGTTGGCAGAGCTCTGTCACAACAGCGTTTCTTAAATCTTCCGGAAGGTGTGCAAGACAGCCGCGAGAACTCCAACAGAATAACAATAAATGCATCCAAAGGAAAGGAAGGCAGGAGTGGAGATAGCGATCTGAGCCTCTCCACAGGCCTCTGCCTATGCAGAAGTGCAGAGTTCTTCATGTATAGCTATATAGCTTTGACTGGGCTTTAGGAAGAGCGACCAGCTTAAGCATTTATGCCACTGTAAAGGTTTAAAGCAGCTTAAGTGCTTCTTCCGTCTCAGGAACTAAAAATGGCTTAAGTACTTATGCCACCCTAAGGACACGAGGTCAAAAGCGTACTCTTGACTTTTGCAGCAGGGAGGAGACATTCGTCTCTTGGAGTTGTTTAGCCTGGCTGTGCCTGCAAGTGATCTTTAGTAGGGAAAGGACAGACGGGATCCATACCTATTTTTCAGCAGATAAGAGGAAATTAAAATGCATGCATTGGTCTAACAGAGAGTCACAAAGGTTAGAGAGAGACTCAATTGCAGTGATTGGAATGTCTCCAGAAAGTCTGCTGGGAATTTCACTCCACAGAGATCCTATTTTTTTTCTTCCTCACAATGGGATTTCTATTGTCACAGGATATTTCCTGCCTCACCAGGACCTCCTTTGCATCTTGACTTCTTTACAAAGCTTTTGTCAGTCCGTCTTGCTGTGGATCATGGAGTTAATCTTTATCGAGATGTTAATGAGATGGTAGGGAGGCCTGCCTGATGTCATCTCGTGGTTGCCCAACTACCTAAAATGGTAGTGAGGAGCAGTGATGAATCGTGGATTGCATCCCTGGAGAGCAGGCACTTGCTTAAGTGCTGCCCTGTCGCTTTTCAGCATGCTGATACTCTTTTTACAATCACTCAGATATCTCAGGAAGCTGTGTGGGTCAAGAACCTCAAAAGTAGGCACACCACTCATGAACAAGTTGACTACTTTCAGTGGGAATTGTAGACTGAAATACTTCTATGCATGTGGGCTTTATCTGTCCTGGGCCTTGAGTCTCCACCTCTACCATGGCGCCTTAGGAGGAGGTGCTATTTCCCAAGGTTTGTTGTTAGGAGGGTTGCATTTACCAGCTATGAGGTACTTGAATGCTTTGGTAATGGTCTCAAGTCCAAAGCGAAGGAGAGAGTTGTGATTAAACCCAAGCAAGGGCAGGAAAGTTTGAATTCTGCTATGCTAAGTCCGGCGAGCTCCGGTGTACTTCACACCGTTCTGTTGGAGAATGCTGAAGTCGTTCGTACGAGAGCAGGTGAATTGGAGGACTGAGAGGACCACTGGGGAGGGATGGACTAACACAATCCTGGAAGTGGCCATCAGAAACTTGGGAACAAAATGACAAGACAGGACATAGGGGCTTTCACACATTAAGCTGAAGCAGGGTAGGAGGGGAAATGAAGACTTGGTCAGCCTAGCCAAGACCAGAAGAAACCATCTTATTTAATCCAGCACATGGAGGTAGAGAGGAGAGGGCTGTCTGGCAGTTAGTTGGGACGGAGGAGGGAGAGAAATAAACACCGTAGCGGGAAGCAGAGCTGTTCAAGCTAAAGGATAGTGTTGGCACAAGAACAAATGAATATAAATTGGCTGTGAATAAATCAAAGCTAGAAATTAGTTACTAACCAGCAGAGGAGTGAGTTCCTAGAAGCACCTTCCACTGGGAGCAGAGGGAGCAGATCACCAACGTACTTAGAAGATGAAGCTTGCTCCATTCACGACTGGGATTATGTGTAGCAGGGCTTGCCACAGTGAGAAATGGGCCTTGTGACCAGGACCCTTCCTTCTGTTTCCAACTGTATGTAGGCTTAAGGACAAATCTACATCCCCTGTGCAAAACACATAAATAAGAGTGTTCCCTGCAGATGTACAGGTCAGGGACAGCTAATCCCCTTCCAACCCAGCCTCAGAGCTCTCCCGTCTGTTACTGCTGGACACAGTCTCTGCACATTTCCTCTCTGCAGCCCGTGGGCTCCACGACTGCCTCGTGCAGCTGTGGGATGAGCTGGTGTTTATCAGCCGTTCCACTGCGATGCCTCCTCGCCGTTCACGCTTCATCTCCTACGCAGCAAATGCAGCAGCTCTGCAGGTTTGAGGGACTTGCTGTGGCAAGTCCAAGGGGAGATTTGTGCTAGAAGATGGCTTAAACACCTCTTCTGCCTGGTGTCAGTAGTGACATTTAGTAAGAAGTTAATTTAGCACCTCCTTTTATTATTTTTTTTAATACAAGGGAATAACTGTGAGAAGGTTAAAATGTGAAATTCTTATTGTATGATAGAAAAAACCCCAATTTTTGGCAGTGGTGATATACCTTCTGCTCTGCCTTACCACGTTACACCAACACAGCATGGTCTCTTCCCAGTGTTCTCCTAGCATACACTAGGGTAGTGTGTCCGGGTTAGAAAGCAGAATCAGGAGATTTTCCCAACGTTTGCTGCTTTATCCACGAAATAACACTTTGCTTTCAGATGCAATCTCAGTTGCAGGTGACAATCATTTTTCTGTTGTTCCAGCTCATTCCACTGGTATGAAGAGGCTTTCCTCCTGCTGTTTTACTGTGGGAGCACATTCGGCCTTTGTTTATGTATTGAATAGCTAACGGATACCAAGCAGTCAGCTAGGATATACTTATATATGTGTATACTGCTTTCTTCTAAAAAAACACGTGGAGGAGGGAAATGGAACACTAAGATTATTGCAGATCCTACTTCCAGTGTCACCTCGTATCATCTGCTCCGGTATGAGGTAGCACGTACAGTGTGCGTGGACTATATGAGAACACGTGTGATTTAACATACTCCCTTTTTAAACAGTATTTCTTACCATGTAAGCATTTATGCTTCCAGGACTCTGCAGGGCATGCTCCCTGTTACCTCTGTTTATTGAGCTTCCCCAGTGGAGATGACATGCCAACTTCAGCCTGGATTTCAATGAATTTGGTGATTATTTTTTTTCGATTTTATTTTTTTCTATGGAATTGAAATCCATATCAGAGCTTCCTTCTTCAAAGCCAGGGCATTCTGAGACCAAAATCTACATTTAGGTCAGCTCCTTCTACTAATTTCAGAGTATTTTGGAGCCAAATGATAATAGCAACATTTTTTGAAGAAGAGAAAAGAAGCCAGGACAGACTGAGGTTTGGTAATGAGCGTCGAAGTGGCATGAAAGTGACTGGTATTCTGCAAATGACCCTGTTTAGCTGCTTTTTGGCACTGTGTGCAATGGGAGATAGCTAGTAGAATTCCAGCTTTCAAAGGATTGGGGTTTTTTTTCAGGTTGGAAATTCTTAATAATACAGAGCTGGTGCTTCAGAGCCTTGTGTTGGCAAACCTGACGCTAGGGAGTAGTGTCAGTGGCTTTCATGCGCCTATTTACTGTAATAAGGATTACCAGTGTAAGTAAAACTTCCAGGTTTTGGAGCCTTCAAAATGAAACAAAAAGCCTTTTCACACCCTGAAACTGCATCAAAATTCAATTTCACCAGGAAAAAAAAAAATCCTTCTGATCTAGTCCCTGGAATGTGACATTTCATGGGTGTAATAAGGTTACAAACAGATTATAAATTGAAACCCTATAAATCCTTATTGTACTCTACCAAAGCTTCTGCTTTGCATAATACTCTTATTCCTGACTGTTCTTTGTTTTACAAGCTCAAAACTATTCATTCCCTCTCATAATAGAGACCAGGGAGCCAAAAACACCGTGCAAAATCCAAAGGTAATTATCAGAGTCAAAGAACCTGAATGCCAGAGTTCACAAACTTCTGAACTTTTCTAATTGCCGTTGTTTGCACAGCGAGACCTCCCTCTTCCTTCAAACGTGTCGTAAGTACTGCATATTGCTTCTGCCAGGTGATAAAGAATCAGGGCGTAGATTTGGTTCCTGGTTTGTATTTGTATAGTTCTGCATACGTGTCCGTGGCTGACGGCTGATCATTTTTCTCATCATGACTTGAGTGAGTCAGGGCGTTTGCATCTGGCCCTACATGGTCAGTGTTACAGACACTGTGAATCCCCTTACCTGAGAGCACTGCTCTTTCTGCTGCCGTTGGCCTCTTGAGCTGATTCGAAGTCTTAACGAGTGTCTTCTTCCAGACCAGTATTTGGGGCATATTTATAGGTCTGATAAAGTATCTCTTCTCTGTAAAAGGCAATTGAGCAGCTCACCCGAGAGCTAAAGAAATGACCCAGATGAGCAGACAATGTCATGGGCTCATTTCTTCTAGGTTTTACCTGAAGGTGTAAGATCCTTAAAAGGCTTGAATGAGAAAGAGATCGCTTTGCAGGTGAGCTCTCAGAGGCCAGTTAGAGCATCAGAGCCATGAGGGAAAGCAGTGCAAAGAGGGGTTTGATTGTAGGAATAGAACATGGAGTAGGAAAGGAGTGACAGGATAACAGCAGGGCAGATGGGTATGGAGGAACACAGTTGTGCAGTGACCTGAGGGTGATGACAAGATACTTGACAAATGAGTCAGTGGTGACAGAAAGAGGCGAACGATCGAGTCACCAAGCTTTGTCAGCCACTGCAGTGAGCCTGGGCTGGGAAGGGAGCGAAGAGGGGAGTTTTACACCCATGAGAAAGGCTGGTTTTGAAGGATGCTCACACTGATAAAGGCTAGAGGTCTGGAGGGCAAGGAGCAAGCTCATTTGCAGGGACAAAGAAAAAAAGCGTCCTATGGAGAATTTCTCTGTAAGAGCATCCATGGTGCCTGAGCATCCGCACAGCAGGAGGTACAGGGAGGTGCTGTTGTGAACTGATTGAGCCAGCCTTGAAGTTCTCTGTATCAGATGGAATGCCTGCGTCGCACTCTCAGTTTTCATTTCCCTCTTGGCTGTTTAGGTTCAGCCAAACAGCTCACAGCCTGTAATGTTTACAGAAAGATTTGGCCAAGAATCACTTCAATGAGTGGAGCTCTGTCCCGTTACTTCTTTCTCTCTGAGGGAAGCAGCATGCACATTAACCTCATTGTACTCTTCTGATGCCGGTTCCCGGCGCAGGCCATCTGTAGACTGTTGGTGCAGGCACGTGTGGTACCAGTGGGCCAGAGATCTGCACTTGAAACACAAACTCCTGCAGATTACGTGTTGTACGTTCTCCAGCACATCTGTGCTCTGCGCCCCGTCGCAATGTTTAAGAAACGGCAATAAAGTTGCAGAAGGAGAAAGAGAGCAGGCATCTTTTATAGGCAGTGCACATCTGTTTGCCATGGCGATGCCACGTAATTGTGAACATAAGTGATTTTATTTGGTTTTCTGATTGTTTTCAGGACTTTAGAAAAGATTGGGATTATCTTCTTTGTGTTCCAGCATGAACTACTGCGTTTCTGTACAGCTGGCTTTTTATGTGAGCTGCTTACGGAGTAGATACAGATCTCATCCCTGTGCTGTGATCAGATACAAACTCTGGAAGGATTTTGTCTAGTACCTTAATGGGAATAATCGCATTTGCTGAGAAATGTGGCCATCTAGTGGCACAGCTCGCAAGCTGTGGTAGAAAGTAGAGCAATGGGGAAGTCTTCAAGGCAGGGTTTCGCCAAGAGAGTCCGAGAGGATGAGTCAGGCAGCTCCTGCTGAAATCCCAGCTTTGAAAATCCGGGTGTAGGGTGCTTGCTTTGTTTCCCGAAGCTGGGCAAGAAATTCAGACAGATAAACCTTGAAAAAAGCAAACTGAGCAGGAACGGGCAGAATGAAACAGGGCCAGTCTCGAGATCAGAGACAGAATCCGCAAGAATTAAATCCATATTATAATACATATTTAAATGCTCTGGATTTTAGTGAGGGGAACAGAGAAAGCTGTTTCTGGAAGAGTGGAAGGTACACAGCCCTGGCCTGTCTCTGGATACACTCACACAGACGACCCTGACAACAGCAAGACATGTGCATGCGTGTCAACAGGCCTGGGGGGCAGGTGTTGATCCCAGAGACTTTTGGGCAGAGCCATACTTGGCAGTGCCAAAAGCTGGCTGGCTTGATGGATTCTTCCGTGCTCGGAGTTTTTTGTCACTTCAGTGTGTAGGGTTTTGTTCCCGCCTCGCAATGTGTACCCTAACCCAATATATTTGCTGAAAGAAAACATGGGCAGTGGCAAGCGAGTTTGAAAGTTTTGGTGGAAGCTTGATTTAGCAGCTCTGTGGCTCTTCCAGTTTGGAGGATGTGTTTTTAAATGCCTGGTTTTGTAAACGTTGTTGAGTGGCACTTTCCTCATCTGAGAAAGCGTTACTCGATGCGAATCACGCCAGTGGTGCCGTGCATGAGATTATCCAGGATCCGTCTAAGAGCCTGTATCCCCAGGGACTGATCCAAAGCCTGTTGATGTCCATGGAAACAAACTCATGGGCCACAGTGGACTTCAGTGAGGTCTGTAATTTGAACCCCATGGTCTCTTTGGAGCGCAGTCTTCTTACTCTTCTTGTACTGCAGGATCCTGTTTGACACCCGAGCCTCTGGTGCTGTTTCAGTGTGAAGTTACAGTAAGGCTGGTGACAAAGTTACATTTGTGCTAAGCTGCAATCTCTCTTCTTCCTGAACAGCACATAAACAATGACCATATACATGGCGAGAAGAAAGAGTTTGTGTGCCGATGGTTGGACTGTTCCCGGGAGCAGAAACCATTCAAAGCCCAGTATATGCTGGTGGTCCACATGAGGAGACATACAGGGGAAAAGCCACACAAATGCACTGTGAGTAAAGGGGGCTGAGCTCCAGGCTCAGGCAGGGGAGGTGAGGCTGTGTGGGGGAACAGGGTGGCACAGATGCTGCGTTTCCTGATCTCTTGTCCATCACACATTTGCTGGAGAAGAGACTACCGTGTCTGCTTCTTAATTCAGCTTGCCAAGGTGACAAGAGGTTTAAGAGTGGGGATTGACTGGGTAATTTGGCCCACTTCCTCAAGTTTAAAGGTCAAAGAAGCCCCAAAAGGCATTATTAAGCAGGGCTCAGTTTGCTAAATTATTTAAAAGCACTTGCTCTTACAGAGCTGGTACAAAGCTCCTAATGGCTTTGCAGTTAATTTCTTAGATGAGGTACACAAATACTGTGCTCTCCTGTAAGAGAAGATTTACATAATGCTGGAAGCATTTTAACTTGAGCTGGGATGGGGTTTGCCTGGGTAAAATTAAAATCCAACAAATCAAAAAAAAAAAAAAAGGATTACATTGGGCAAGGTTATGAAGGGCTGGAAAGTTTCTAAACTTTTATAGGTCAGCTTTTACCATTTCCTGCAAGTCCAAAGATTAAAATTAATCCAGACTTACTTCTTGTCTGCAGTTTGAAGGTTGTACAAAGGCCTACTCCAGACTAGAAAACTTGAAAACACACTTGAGATCTCACACTGGAGAGAAACCATATGTGTGTGAACACGAAGGCTGCAACAAAGCTTTCTCCAACGCGTCTGACAGGGCCAAGCACCAAAACAGGACTCATTCCAATGAGGTAAGCAAGCACAGCTTCAAAAAAAAATAACAAAATTTGGCGTTGGACAGGCTTATAATGTAGTCGTAGCAATTTATTACAGAGGACAGGCACTGAAACCCTCAGCAGCCTGAAAGGAATCGAAGTTCCAGACGACTCTTCCCAGCGCAATCATTCCCATGTTGCACAGACCTAGAGAGACTGCAGGTCATTTTATTCAGTGTACGGGAGGTTTGAAGGGAGGGTCTAATGGCCACATATGCGTTGACCAGGGACGGCTCCTGGTTTCCCTGGATTGTTTTTTTTCCTCTGGAGCTGAGGGGCTGGACCAGGGCCCATCACACATCCCCCTCGCCCGGGTCGGTGGTGACACCTGGCGGCAGACAAGCTGGAGCTCCCCGCATCTCGCAGCCTCCTTTTTGGCTGCTGGGGACAACTGTAGGGGTCTCCAGAGTTGGGAGAATTAGGATTGCCCCGTAAGTTCTGAGTTACGCCTTTTCCTTCTTTTCTGGGCTATTTCAGTCATTCTTTCCATTCTGGACAGACCTGATGGAGTAGGGATGCAGTGAAGGGAATTTGGTCTTTCTCAGGCAAACCAGTGACAGCCATCTCCAAAACTCTTAGTGTAACACCTCTTTATTACTGTGTGTTTCCTGTTACTGCTGCCCCCTCTTTAAGGAATCACACCATCTTCATGCCTTGTCCCTGTTTTATTGCCCCTTTTCAGGTTACACAGGGAGTCACGTCATCTCAATCTCACATCCTGGAGCTCAGTCTCTCCTCCTTGACCTGTCCCTTATACTCCTTCACCTGTAGTCTAAACCTGGAAGTACCTGAAGGGCAGGACACACCAGCATGATGACTGTGTGGTGTGGAAGCCATAGCAGCTATATCCATTTCCATGAGGCTTGTATCCTTCCCTAGCTGCCTGTCAGATCTGTCGCAGGCATTCACTAGGGCTGGCAGAGTCTCCTGGGATCATTTATCTTCCAGTCTCCCAGTCCTGGCAGCATCTCCTGAGTCACAGGGAAAAGCAGGGAGCATTGCACATCTCTGAGTCTACCCTGCCACTGCAGTGTGTGCTCTCAGCAAGCCCACCTAACAACTGCACTGAAGCCCAGCAGCAGTTTTGTGAATTGTCACCAAGGTAGAAGGAAGTTCACCAGGTCTTACTAACAGCTGACTGAGCTTTTTTTGATTTCAGTGTCTGAACCAAACTGTTTGTTGCCTCTCAAACTTAAAGACATGACCTGTGCTGCCTGTGTTTTAAGATTAGGATTTTGTGTATTAACTGTAAGACATCATGAAAAATTTTCTGCTGTGCATCGTTTCTGGTAGGTGGGGCAGCAAGGGCAAATGAAAAATTTCCTTCACCATTATTTCACACTGAAACAGGCAAACATCCTTAGGCAACGTGTACCGATGGAGTGCCGGGAAGTGCAGACCCAATTCAGCACTTCCTCATGGTGCCGTTTTGCCTGTATGTAGGTAACCTATAGATAGATTTAAAAACAGCTGGCAGATCTTGATGCGTTTATACCCTCACACATGTAGAAGAGAGCTACCTGGCTTGTACGTCCATAGCATCTTGAAAAAACCTGCCTCGGTAGCTCAGCGTCAACTTTAAATTGCTTGTGATCAACATTTTTGCTTCTGTTGGAGTCAATGGAAGTTTTTTTCTGCTGCCATCAGCGGGAGCAGGCTCAGGCCTTAGATAGCCATGAAGAAGCTATATTTGTCAAAGGCTCCACGGTGCCATGTGTGAGCGGAGAGAGAACCCCTCTGGGGAACTCTGCATGATGGTATCTTTTTTTTGTCTTGAGGGCTTTAAAATAATAGAGTTTGGGGCATCAATTCAGTAATAAAAGTGAGTGTGTGATATTTTGTTTCCTGAGCAAAAGTGTTTAGGGCTTAACTCCTCTTTCTAATCCTCTCATAATGCAAGAACAAAGTATTTGTGAAATTATAAGACAGTAAATATATTCTACATTGCTTAGTGAATTAGAGAAATTCACAAAGGAAGCGTTTTTTATAAAAAGCCCTTAGTTTTGAGAGTAGCACTAACAGTACAAGTGCCTGTATTGCAGCAACATGAAAATGTTTATGGTCCTGTATCCCATGTTCTTTGACATTATACTGGTGATCTGAAGGACAGGAAAAAAAACCTCTTCCTCAGATAATCATGCCTGAACAAATGTCCCAGCATGTTTTCAGGGGGGGTTGTTTGCTTCTGAATGTGAAGGAGCAGGTACTACTAGCAACGGGGTATCAAAGTGCTGAGGGCGATGGGCAGGATATCAAATTAGGCCAGTCTTCATAAATTGCCGTAGCTCTGTTACCTCTTCCGCTACAATAAATCAAAGCTGTGTCAATTCCTGTCATGAGATGCTCTGCCCTTTGTAAACTACGCAGCATTAATGAGCGTCTTCAAAACCAAGGGGAGTTCGCAGGCTTGACTAGGGGCAGTCACTGTAGAGACCGTGAATTGGGTAACAGATTCACTGTGAAAGTGGAACTCTCACACCACTGTTCCCCAAGGAGCTCTTCGGGAGTCCCACGTGGGAGTAAATCTAATTTAAGTGTTTTTCTTGTCTTGGAAGAAACCATACGTTTGCAAGATACCGGGCTGCACGAAGCGCTACACAGACCCCAGCTCTCTCCGGAAACACGTGAAAACCGTGCACGGCCCGGAGGCACACGTCACCAAGAAGCAGCGGGGAGATATCCACCCGAGGCCTCCGCCACCGAGAGACCCAGGCAGCCACTCTCAGACCCGGTCACCAGGCCATCAGACTCAGGGTGCAATTGGTGAGCAGAAGGACCTCAGCAACACTACCTCAAAGCGTGAAGAATGCCTCCAAGTGAAAGCGGTCAAGTCGGAAAAACCAATGGTATGCAATACAGCGTGCTGCTCCCTTTGTCCTTTTTTCTTCTTGCAACCAGTTAATCATCCCTTTATGAAATGCTCAAGCCCTTAAACTCTAGCTCGCGAGATTAGGTCGTCTTTTTCGTTTACATTGGAAAATGTTTTTAAAGCCTAAGACATAGCAAATAAAAAGATTACATCTGGCCTGTGCAATATGCAGTAAGTGCAGTGTTGGCAACTCTCACAATAATTGTTTCTCTTAAAGCTTCAGCATTTGGGATTGACATATTGTGAGAAAGTCACAGTTTTCATTTTTAAAAAGGCATTTTTTTTCCCACTCTCCTGTTTACAGAAGAAAGTTAAGAGAATGTGAATCCTGCAGGCTCAAAGCCAGAACGTGAAAAATAGACAAGTCCAAAAGACTAAAATGATGATATTGATGATGGTAATTTTTGGAGAACCTGGGGGAACAATCAGATTTTAGAGGCTTGAGGTTTTTCGGTCATGAATCAAACTGAAGCAAGATAAACTGACTTTTCTTAAAGAGCAGGAGGAGATATTTTGATAACATTTGATTTCTATTGTGATACGACCTCTTATGTTAATCTGATACTTAATTTAACTTGACCAAGTTAACCTAGTTTCAGTTGAACTAAATTGAGCTGAATTGAGTCTTTTCAGGTCTTTTCACTGGTTTACCTCAATGTATTGCATTAAACCAGTATAGCCTTGAATGCTGAAAGGACCTAACTCCATTTTTTTGCCATGCTATCTTAAATAAAGAAGTTCTTCTTTCATGTGCCATCCATCCTCCCCAGAGGGGTTAAAAGAAGCAAAGGCAGGCACACTGTCCTCTTCCACATCTGGGTCTACGATTCATCTGGACCCGGTCCTCGGGGACTACAAATACGAGCTCTCCAAATTCTGCTCATACTGTTAATCATGCTGCAATTCAAAGTGATTACTCACTGAAGTACGAGTTACCGCTACATTGTGCCTAAGGCTTATGCCTTAAGTGTAGAGTATTAACCCTGAATTGATAAATTTGCAAGAGCCCAGAGTTGACTCCCACTGAAGTCTAAAGGAGATCTTTTGCCGCCTTTGGTGATAAGTACCTTAGATTACAAAGGATCAAAACCCCTTCCCCTCTTGCTTAACTGGGTAATTCTGCAGCATTATTGAGGCATGTTGAGTGTAGACATTTTTAACATAAAATTTGCAGGAGAGAGGTATTAATGCTGACTACTTAAATAGTATTAAATATTTATCACTGAAAAATATCTTCTAAAAAATTCTGTATTTCCTGCTTTTCATTGCTTGTATGAATTAAGATATATTTTCTGGTTTTCAACTAATCCAATGTCTTTTCTGTCTAATGCTCTTAAATGTCTTGTTCTAACTTCCTAAGGACAGTGGGTAATAAGGTGAGGGCATTTTAACTTTTCTGCTGTTTTTCTTATTGCAACATTATTTATGTCTTTATTTTAGCCTTCTGCCTGTTGTCCAATCATTCCTCTATTTAGTAATGTGCAATCCATCAAACTCATTCCCAAATGTAATGTTCTGTGAGAATTTTGCAACACTTGACATGTGAGAAAGCTGGCTTATATTGGTGGAATGTCTTCAGAAATGTCTTTGTCACCTTTCCCTCTAGACGAGACGTTCATTATTTTCTGTATTGCACATTTAGAAATGTATGTTCCCCATAATACAGTTCTTAGTTCTATAACCTACCTCGCTGTGCTTTTGAAATGTGGCTACAAGAACAGGCTTCTGACCATCATTGCTCTTCTTCCATATGGAAGCATGGAGCTATTGTCCAGAACTAAAAACTCTCTTCTGTATAATAACTGTTGTTTCTTTTCTTGTCACCAAATCTTCTATGGCCAGGATTTGGAAATGAACTTGATCAGTGTGGCCTCATAAATTCTAAGTATCATTGTTCAAGTTAGACATAATAAAATAGTTACTGCATCTTAATGGACTCCTCAGGGGCATATGAAACTACAGTAGTGCCTTGAATCTGTGTCTGCATTCACTGATGTTAAAAGTGAGAGCCATCAGTGCTACCTCAGAAATAGTAGCTAGCATTTGTCAATAAAATGTGCATAAAAACCACAGGCTGCCAGGAAAAAAAAATTTTAAAAAAACCAAACAAACAAAAAAAAACCACCAAAAACCCCAACCAACCAAAAAACAACCAAAAAGACCCCACAGCAGAAACCCCAAAAGTGAAATACTTACATGAAACTGTTCTTGGGAGCAAAGTGATACTGCATGCCCCACTGATCTGTGATCATACTGATACACCCTACAGTGAGATACTATGTCCAGAGACTTCTGTCTGTGTTGCTGTCTGCTTTGTCTGTCAGTCTGTCTGTCTGAGTGTTTCAGTTTGTTAGAGAAACTTTCCCATTCTTTCGTAAGAACTTTAGAAGTGCAGAAAATAAATCAAGCCCGTGTTTCCCCACAGCAAGAATTCTGCTAGAGCAGCAGGGAACACTGCCGGTTAAGAAAGAAGAAACTATTGCAAAGGGTATATAAATACACTGGGTACTTAAATTCTTAAATTGAAAGTCTGAAATTCTAATAAAGCAAAGGATTTGATTCAGTTGACCATCGCCTGCTTGATTCAGAGCAAAGGTGGTATAAGTTAGGTATAAGAGGAGGTATAAGTTAGACCCTAGTGCTGCTGGGGTGACGGGATGCTGATAATATGAGACAGTATTTTTGCACTGATGCTTTGTCCCTGTTTTATCGCACGCCAGCATTTCAGGCCAACCGCTGCTTGTAACAATGAGCCTTAAGCTTGGAAAATACTTACATTCTTTAGCCACAAGTCTAATTAAAAAAACCTCAAATTCCAGTGTTGTTGGAGTCGCATTTGTTTGCTTGCTTGCTGTTAGCCTAGCGGTGTAAATTAGACCTTGTGACATGGATGAAGTATAATTTGACTTTTTGAGCTGCAGCTTCAATTGGGAACAGCACATTCCAAAGAGTATCCATCCATCCATGCTCACAAATTACATGAAGTGATAGAAGCAATTATGGGAGTAACTGAAATAAATGTCTCATGTAGATATAATATATACTATCGGCAAGATATTAAAGTGGATTTTAATGTCGAGTTTTGCATTGACATTGACGTTGCAGTTAAAATCAATACCTAGAAAGCCTCTTAATGAACGACCACTCTCATCATTGAATGCTAAACTTTCCTTTACACTTTTTTTGTTTCTTTCTTCACTCCAACAGACATCTCAGCCAAGCCCTGGTGGTCAGTCTACATGCAGCAGCGAACAGTCCCCCATCAGCAACTATTCCAACAATGGGATCGAGCTTACTCTGACCGGTGGCGGTAGTGTAGGAGACCTCAGTGTCATCGATGAAACCCCAATCATGGACTCTACCATTTCCACAGCCACCACAGCACTTGGCTTACAGGCCAGGAGGAATGTGACAGGGACCAAATGGATGGAGCAAGTGAAATTAGAAAGGTTGAAACAAGTTAATGGAATGCTTCCAAGACTGAACCCCGTTCCACCTTCCAAAGCCCCGACCTTGCCGCCTCTCATAGGAAATGGTGAGATAC
The DNA here is from genome assembly GCA_025331215.1 of Actenoides lindsayi. Classification (NCBI taxonomy): domain Eukaryota; kingdom Metazoa; phylum Chordata; class Aves; order Coraciiformes; family Alcedinidae; genus Actenoides; species Actenoides lindsayi. The sequence continues at coordinate 9,284 of WTSP01009427.1, read as the reverse complement.
ACATAACAGGAGCTGTAACCCTTTTTGTCCTTCAATTCCTTGCTTCCTAGCTCTATCTTGTAACCTTTGCAAAAGAGAAGTGCAGCTTATGGAACTCAGCAGCTGTGAGAATGGTTCTTGAATTGATCACTTTCTGTTTATCCCCTCATTACAAGTCCTACTGCCCACCCTGAGAGAAGTCTGGTAGTCCCATGTTTTACAGAACAGAGGCCAGCAAGGGAGCCGTGCATCTTCTTTTAAATACTCCCTACAGTTAAAGGTTTGGACCCAAGATCGTCATAATCCTGTCTCGTTTTGAGGCGAGGCAGATGAAATAAACACCTCCCAGTTTAACATATGGGTGTCTTTCAGATGAGGCCTTAGCAAAGCACCCTTTGCTTAGATGCGTTGGGCTGCCCTTTAAACAAACTGTTTCCACACATACAAATAATCATATGTACAGATACCCATGAATGGGAGCAAGGTGGGACTGAACTCTGAAGGTCCATAATTGTTGTCGTACAAGGAGCTGCTCATTGCCAAGATAGATGTCCTGCTGCCTCTACATTGCCTACAGTGTGCCTCTGGGTCTCTGCACTCCACCCACCAGTAACAGCCCAGGTTTTCTGAAACTGGTTGAATAGAAAGAAACTATGTAAAATTAAGAAATGTCTTCTGTTTACTTCAGAACAGAACAAAACAAAACAAGGAAACCAGCAAAGATGTTTTGCAGTTGTTAGGAGTTATTTCAAGAATATTTCAAGAAGTCTTAGAAATGACCTTGAATAGCCTCCCATTTGTCTATTTTGCCATTCCATGCAAGTGCCTGTCCAGTCATATTTTGCCTATAAAAAGCTCCCTTACAAATGTGTCCTTCTGGCACATCAGCCAGCATAGCTGCACTGCAGGCTGGAGCACTACATGAGCTGATGACAGTTTGTGGCTATGGCCTATAAATTTCATGCTGGGATTCACACTGAAGTGTTACCCTTGAGTCTCTGAATTAGCTTTTAACCTAAGGACACAGCTTTTACCCCTACTTCTTTCAAGAAACAGCACTACTGTGATGATTCAGTCTCTTCCTCTATACTCCCCTTGCTTCTTCACCGGGTGTTTTCTGGGTGATGCCCTTTTGTTTAACTGTGAATTTTACCTCCAGGTACCCAGTCGAACAGCAGCTGCAGCGTAGGAGGATCCATGACTATTCTGCCGAACAGGAACGAACTTTCAAGTACGGACATCACTGTGTTGAACATGCTGAACAGGAGGGACAGCAATACTAGCACAATCAGTTCAGCCTACTTGAGCAGCCGCAGGTCCTCTGGAATCTCGCCTTGCTTCTCCAGCCGAAGGTCCAGCGATGCCTCCCAGGCGGAGGGAAGACCACAGAACGTGAGCGTTGCAGACTCCTATGACCCCATCTCGACGGATGCCTCCCGGCGCTCCAGTGAAGCGAGCCAGTGTGATGACCTGCCAAGTCTTCTCAGCCTCACCCCAGCCCAGCAGTACAGGCTGAAAGCTAAATATGCAGCAGCTACTGGTGGACCCCCACCAACTCCACTGCCTAACATGGAGAGGATGAGCCTCAAAACAAGAATGGCACTCTTGGGTGACTGCAGGGAGTCCGGTGTATCTCCACTGCCTCCAGTGAATGTCCCTCGAAGAAGTAGTCATGGAGGGTCAAATGGTTACATCAGGAGGCATTTTCTGTCTC
>WTSP01009420.1:0-28373 GCA_025331215.1 Actenoides lindsayi | reverse complement strand
AGAGAAGAGAAGAGAAGAGAAGAGAAGAGAAGAGAAGAGAAGAGAAGAGAAGAGAAGAGAAGAGAAGAGAAGAGAGAGAAGAGATTTTTTTGGTTGGAAGAGACCTGCAACAATCATCTAGTCCAACTGCCTAACCACTTTGGGGCTGACCAAAAGTTAAAGCATGGTGTTAAAAGCATTCTCTAAATGCCTCTTAAACACTGACAGGTTTGTGGAATCAACCAGCTCTCTAGGAAGCCTGTTCCAATGTTTGACCAACCTCTTGGTAAAGAAAAGTTTCTTAGTGCCTAGTATAAACCTCCTCTGTCACATCTTTGAAACATTCCCATGTGTCCTATCCCTTGATTCCAGGGAGATTAGCACTTCCCTCTCCCCTTCCCTCCTCAGGAAGCTGTAGAGAGCAATGAGCTGCTGTTTTACTGATGGAAACCTGTGGGGTCCCTGGCTCACACTCCACTGGAGGTTTTGTTCTGTACCTACTCAGCTCTTCTAAAACTTTTTATTTTTTGGCAAAGAGTTTATTTGACAACTGACAAAAATAATCAAATAACATTTTTGAGTCTGCTGTATGAATCACTTCTCCTCTATTTACTATCCTCTCAAAATCTTTCAGGAAACATCTGCATAAAGAAGATATTTCTCAGACATAGATGTTTTACATTTAAACCATGTTTACTAATTTGTATGAAAGTGCCGGTTGCCATCATGTACCCACCTCTCTGGTGTTACCATGGTTTAAAGGTTCCCTAAAGACTTCATACTATGACTGATCTGCTTCGTATCAGACTCAGGGCAATTATATTTCACCTCTGGAGGTAGGTAGTCGGTGCCTGAAAATAAATGTTCACCTTCCTCTTCCCAGGTTATGCCAGGCAGAGTTTAACCTGTTTTCATCTCTTTACTAATTTAGCCCCTTGTACAGAAAATTACTCCCAGGCATGCTTGGAAGAGATGGACAAGAGATTTTCAAAAGAAAAAAAATAGTTTTAGTTGTGTGACAGGTCTTTAAAATATGTTCCAGCGTATTTCATGTGGGGATGTGTGACCAAAGCGCAGCTCAGAGTTTATGAAACTTCTGGAATTCATGCATGTTCTTACAAAAAAGTGCTGTTGTTTTGGGTCTTTTTTAATACTTCTGACTGATGAATCATACATCTCTCTCGATCCTATCTCCCACAACTGCATGACATGGAATTCAGCATTTGGCTTGCTATAGCTATTGGCTCATCCTTTTTGTTTTGCTGGGGGATTTTCACAAGCCCTGAATCTCACTCTGAGCTGGGAAGGAGAGCAGTTGGACAGCAAGGTACCAGTGGTATCTGCTCCTTTTTCCAGCAGATCCCGGTGTGCCACCATCAGCTGCACCCCCCAGCCTTCATCCACCCCTGGGGCTGGGGCAATACCACCTGACACGGCTCAGCCACTGCTGAAGTGACAAGTAGCTGTGGACCGATCCAGATGCCTCCACTTCATCTTTCCTTGTCCCTGTCCAACTTTTGACAGATAGGAGAAAATGGTAACGTTAGCCTCTTCTCTAATACTACTGGAATTAGGAATGGTCACCAGGTGACACCAGAAATGACATGACTAAACTAAGATATCCTGCTCATCCCTTAGTCTTCAGCAGGAATGCTGCAGAGCGATTGTACACAAGCTGTTGTAGACTTCCTTCATCACTTCAACTGGGGGACAGAAGGCCTTCAACATTCTGAACAGCTGACAGAAGGATCTATTCGCAACCTCTTCCCTCTAGCTAAACCTGTGACATGTCAACCCCATCTCCAGGACACAGACAGTGCTGTACTTCTTCCATATTATCCCCTCTCGCTTTGCCCTAAGCTGGTTTTCTGCAAAATGAGATAGATTTTGCTTCTTGGCAAAATAACTACAGAGAGCTGGAAAAATCCAAATGAGCTGATACAACTTTTGTTAGAGCTATATTATTACTGAGCAATATTTTAATTTGGTTTTTTTGGGGGATGCTCGTAATGCAGGCACAATTGTATATTGTATCTGTCTGGTTTTTATGGTAAAGTCATCAAATAGTGCATCTTTTATATCTTGTTTTAGAATTAATTCTAAAATAAGGTAGTAGGAGAGGTGATACATGATTCCACATGTTTTGATTTTTTTATAGGAAAGTAAAAATATTTGGGAAATTGATTTTTCAACTAGTAACGTGAATTATAGGAGCTGATAAATGTGAGATTAATAGCTACGAAAGCAGTCATTGCAGATGGATAATTTAGATTTTTATCGTTTATTAATCATAAAAAGTAAACCTGCTGTATAACTAATTTTAGTTTTATCAAGAAGATGAATTGTTCCAGCTAATGAATGTATAGATATTCTATGCCAAAGGCATTCGTGGGAATCTGTTAATCATTTAACTGTGTTATGGCATATGCTTTGTCTTCATAAACCAATTAAAACATATAACTTCCTCTAGTGAAATGCACGTTGGCCTTCAGTGCCTACAGCAAATTGGAACTGCATTTGTCTTAAAATATGTTTCAGTGTTGCAGATAAAAAAAATTTAGTGGGGATGTTGTCTCCAGGTAGGGAACAACGCTAGGCTGCCTGTACCACCACCTTGTGAAGGCGGTGCCGTCTGCAGCATTTCAGGGAGCTGGTCCTACCAACAGCTAGTCACCTATGCTAAGTGGATGGCCTCAGAATGGTCTTCTCTGAATCAGCTGGCAGTACTTTCCTGCTTAGGTTGAAGCATGGGCATAACGATGTGAAAATGTGGCTTAAATTCAGAACTGTCTTGATGGAGAAAGCCCTTGGCAGTGGCAAACATTGGTCTTTATTTAGTGCAGGTCAAGGAGATAACTTAGACCTGGGGATGGTTGTGACAGACTTCAAGAGAGATACAGCTCTTATTTTGGGGGGATGAATTGTAGCAGTGGGACGAAAGGCACTCTATTGGAAGGTGTTTGTGCTGCAGGTCTGCACAGACCTGAGTGGTGCTAAAGCAAGGTTGGAAAGGCCATTCTGAAGATTTGTTTTTCCTGAAGATATGGGGGGCAGTTTTCAGCTTTTTGGCCTGTTTCATGCCTATCCACATGAAAGATTTGGTTTATTCTTTGCTGTGCTCAAGAAGAGTTGTTGCTTTTCTTCTTATTTCAGAGAGCCTGCAATTGCTGTTTTGCAGACCCTTTCTGTTCAATAGCACAGCAGCATCTCAGGCTTCCCAAGCTCTGGTGCAAGCATGCCCTCCCACTTGCTGAGTGCCATCTCATCTCCTTCCTTGCAGCCTGGGCTCCTTCAAAGAGCACATCACAGCATGTAGGATGGGCAGCAGCCTGTGGGAGAGGTAGTCTCCTGTAATGAAGGTGGTTATCTGCTGAGAATCATTGAATGGATTGGGTCGGAAGGGACCTTTAAAGACCATCCAGTCTAAACCCTCTGCAATGGGAAGAGACATCGTTCACTAGCATCATGTTGCTCAGAGGCCCATCCAAGCTGATCTTGGACACGTCCAATGACAGGGCATCTACCACCTCTCTGGGCAACCTGTTTCAGTGTTTCATCATCCTCATTGTAAAAAAAGTGTCTTCCTCGTGTCCATTCTAAACCTACCCTGTTCTCATTTAGCTGTGGTAGTTTTGCCAGACTTGGTCCTTTCAGCTGTGCAGAGCATCCTGATTTCACAGGGCTGCTGCTGGTGCTTTCAAGAAGGAGGGATTAAACCATGACATCCAGTGTGATTTCTGCATGGTCTAACCTGGAATTTCACGGTGCCTCAGGTCCCTCCATGCCAAGTGGAGCTGCCCCCTTCCCTCTCCTTCTTTGTCAGCCTCATATATTTAGGACAATCTCTTTTCTATGTAAAATCTTTGAGATGGGGACTATCACTTATGTTACACTTGTGTAAGAAATTAACTCCCTGGGACTTACTCTTGACAAGAGTTTAGAGATGTTACTGTAGTACAAATAACAGCGCTGATTGCTGCTGGAGGTTTTCCTGAGGACGGCATATGCAGTTGAACTGAAGCTAGAGGTTAGAGGGTAATAATTGCACTGATGGTTATTTTTAGTCCATCCTAGAAGAGACAGAGAATTTTTTTTTTTTAATGGATTTTTATATATAAGGAAATTACAGCTTTCTGGAAAAACTTCAGAGCTATGACAAAAAAATGAGAGGCGAGAGGATGTTTAAATCTGGGGGCTGGATTTCTATATTCTGGTCATTCAAAGCTGTTTGTTTCTTCTCCTTTCTTCCTCCTGGTGAGGTGAATAAAAGAAAAGTGTGAATGCATTTAGGTTTTATTCACAGCATTGTCGTAATGTCAAAGCAAATACAGATAGAGATGGACAGAAAGCCGATGACGGATAAATCAAAAGACAGCAGACGCTCAAATAACCAGCTCTAGCTAATCCAACTCTAAAACACATTTTGTTTGGCTGGTTAACAACCTATATGTTTCTGTACCACCTATACTGCATTATTTTATTTATATCTTTAATACGTTATCTGCAGGCGACATTATGGGTGAAGCACTGTTGCTAAAAGAGAAGGAAAAATTATAGTTATTGCTATAATAAACAGCTTGAGAATATCTTTTTAAGAAGATTTCAGTAATACAAAAGGAAATAGCATTAGATTGCAACATCAATTATTTAGAACAATGTCGTTATATTCATTTTTTACCCTATTTCTTTTCTCAGAGATAAAGTTCAGTCTTTCCAGCGTCAGGTTTTTGGAGCTGCAGAATGCCTGCTTGGGTCAAAACTGCATAGCTTTCTGATGAACCAGGTCTTGAGACTAAGTGGGAATAAGTCCTTGAATGGATGAAGCAGAGGTTCTCCAAAGGTGGAGGTGAGAGGGTCCCTGAGCACTCCCAGCACTGTTCTTGCATGGCTTGTCCAGCTATAGCTCTGCTGTAAGGGAGAGGTGCCAGTGGCCTTAGGTTTTCTGGGACTTTGAGGAAAATAGTAATTTTAGGCCATCTTGCCCTAGTTTTAGTAGGCTTCTGGGAATAAGAAAAGGAAAATGGATCTTTGTAAAGACTTAAAGAATGTTGCTGAGAGGGAGGGGGTGAAATCAGGTCCTTATGGAGCACTGAACCTGGTTTATAAATGGAGTGAGGAAATGTAAGTCATTGTGCACTTCTAAATTTGGGACTTTTGTATGGATATTACTTACTTAACCGAAGACAGAAACCTTCCCTGAAAAGGAAAACGCAGTTGTGCCAGGCAGGTAGGATTGATTGGGTTTCATTAGAAGCTAAGGCAAAGGCAATAAGAAATCAAAAGAATAAAAACATTTTCTTTTCCTTTTTTTTTTAAATTTTTTTTTTATTCAGTCCACATGTAAGAATTACTTCATAAAATTAAGGAAGGATGTACTAGCAAGCATGCAGGTTGAGACATCATGGTTATATTAATGTTTGGAAACAATGCTATGAACAGCCCACCTAGCAATAGTTTTCTTCGTGCAAGTAAAATCTTCCGTGGCATGAACCTCATAAAAATAAACAATATTTTATATAAATGCTGAGTGAATACACATTAACTGTGAATACAGTCAGGATAGCTGCCATTGCTTAAAGGTCAGAAAAGCATAGCATTAAACGACACATTTTGTGCTCCCAGACATGTAGCCCGTGATAAATTTTATGCAGTACATTTCTGAAATACCTATAGACACATTTCCTTCAATCACTTGCAGTCCTTTAAAAGCTGCTTTTTTTTTTCTTTTTTGACAATCAATAGCAGGATGTAGTGTGTATAGAAGTTGCTGGTACTGGACATGGACTTCCATGGTCAGTTTAACTGGAGGACAGATGATGTTAAATTCCCCATTTGTCCCCAGGCCCACCCTTCCAGCTAAACTCAAGACATGCAAGCTGCATTCACAGGATACGTGCTGGACCTTTATCCTACTGCTTGGACCATTTTGCCCAGGGGAGGTTTTTATTATTTTTTGTCTCCCTCTGCAAGGTGATGGGTTACTAAAGCAAGTGTAGGAGGACTCGAAATGCATATTAGTACAAGATATTTAGTGGGAAATGTCATTCCTACGACACGACTTTTTCCTGCTTCTGTTTGCTAGTGTAAAGTCAGCAGAAGTAAATTAGCTGGCAGATTTCAATGGAGACTGTTACTAGTGTCCTCTGCCAGATAGCGTGTGGAGTGCCAAATTAGAATTGATTTCTCAATAAAATTGAGTTCAGCCTCCTCAACATAATCTAAGACAGAATGACAAAATCTCTCTCACTCACTTTTTAATTTTATTATTTTTGGTCAGTTTTGTTCTTGGATATTTTTGCTGCTCTAATTGCTTGTTATTATCTTCTTCCTTGAATCTTTTTCCCATGTCCAAGAGAGCAAAGCCTCATCTGCTTTTATAAGCAATTCAGGAGTAAAGCAAAAGGGAAAGGATGTCTACGCATCACCTCCCTCGCCCCTCCTCGCACTCCTAAGACTCTTCTGGCAGCAGAGCCAGGAGCGCAAGTTCCCTCTCTGTGCTGTGACTCAGAGGCTGAGAGCACAACAAGCTGTTTACAGTCCTATCCTCATTTCTTCTTCCCACTCACAGCACGTTGCTTTGGGAACCACCAACCAACCTAATTAAAACAAATTTTTCCTATTGCGGGAGCAATTCCCCAAATGCTCCGCCTCGCCAGAATCGTGCTGTGTCTGCTCAGTGCGCTGCCTCCATCCAGCTCCCAAAGAGGCTCATCTTACTGTAAAGAAAATCAATGCCTTCTAATGTGGCTTTAATTCTTAAATTCAGCGCATTTATCACACATACTTCTAGGGAGCCTCATGTAATATATGGAGGAGAAAAAAACGTCTTCTTTTTAAAAGATGCGCGTTGTAAGTAACTTCTGAAACATTAGCAAAGCCTGTTACGTGAGCAGGTAAGAGAGCTTTTCAGAAATAAATAAAGCAGAATTTCGAGTGGGGAGGCACAGGTGGGAACACAAGATGGCAGCACTGGAAGCATTGCAAAAGGTCTGGAAATGTAACCACCACCTGGAATTTGCTGGCTTGATTTCTGTTGCAGACAAGGCATTGCACCCAGTCATTATGCCTAGCCCAGCCTTACAAGCTTGCAAGGACAGCAAGATTTCAAGGTGTTGTGATGGCCCTTCTCTTTCTTCAATGACCTATTTCTCACCCCACATGAACTTCAGCAATAGAGGTCAGTGAAGTTGAACAGCTGTGGCTGTTCATACCAGTCTTCCAGAGCACTGAAATCTTCCATCCCTCTGCTCATTCTCTGGAAATCAAAATGTAACGTGGCTTCTTAAAGCACCTCTGGTGCTGTTGGTGCTAAACATCTGTGTTTCATAGAATCATAGAATGTTAGGGGTTGGAAGGGACCTCTAGAGATCATCAAGTCCGACTCTGCCAGAGCAGGAACACCTAGGGCAGGCCACACAGGAACAGACCCAGGCAGGTTTTGAAAGTCTCTAGAGAAAGAGACTCCACAACCTTTCTGGGCAGCCTGTTCCAGTGATCTGTCACATGTTTGAAAGTGTCCATCTGCTGTCACTTGTGTTTCCGGATTAAATGGAATATGTTTATGCCAACCCTTCTTTAGCAAAGAGTTTGAGGAGTGATGAGCAAGATGATAGGTCAGTGGCTTTCCTCAAAATATTTCTCTTTTCCAGCTGTTCAACTTCTCAGCTTTTTTTCCTCTGCATTCTAGTTCCACCACTTTCTAGCTTTCTCCTTCCCTCAGGATGCCTGGATCAGCCACCTTTACATTCCCTGTTTTGCCCATTTTTGGAGAGCTTCATCAACATTCTCCCGGGATGTAGGAGAGAGAACATGACTCCAGACTTTTTTTTTTTCTTTTTCATGTGAGATTGGTAGTTTCTGCAGTATTCAGTGTGCTTTCTGTTCTTGAATTCTCCAAACCAATACTGGTATGTAGGTGTCTCCCATGCTAGGCTCTCCCTTTCCCTCTTCATTTGTGCTGTGCTTCTAGGTCTCTCTGTTCCCATCTGTATTCTGCTTATTCTTCTCTCTGCATAAAGAGCATAAATCCTGCTTTACAGCTGTAAACTACAAAATGTTTGAAAACTCTGGAAACACACAACACTAATCGCTACAGTTTTACTCATTTGCAAAACTGAGGTATTTTTCTAGTAAGAGATAGAAATTAAGTCTGTTGACATCACCTGGTGCAATGTAGGTGTCAAGTCACCAAGTGGCTGCCAAAACCTATGAAGTGCTCTGGTTATAAGCTTTCAGGCATCTGAGAGCACTGGCTAACACGGGACCATAGGGTTCATCTTAAGCATGTAAGCAATGCAATGGAGAAGGGTTGGACTAGTTACACACTTAATCTTCAGCATATTCTTAGCTACACTTGGGTTTGTGGAGCATTGGAATTGCTTGTACTCCCAACCCAAAAGCTGTGATAGAGTAAGAAGCAGGTATAAGTGAAATATTGACTAACTAAATGAAAAACTTTTATTGGAGAAGAGGACTGCTGTTTTCAGCTGCAGAATATGGGAGTGAGAATTTCGCTCAAAGGGGTGGTTGTCTCCGCCAAGTGCATATGCAGGCTGGCTGGTGGATCACATGGGTGATGGCTGTGCTTTCTAGGGTTGGTGCTGCTCATCAACAAGATGGTCATCTCAGGTGAAAAGGCTGCGATACAAGAGTCTTCTTCCACCTCTGGAAGATCCTGTAGCAGACATTGTTACGCCTCCAAGCTCCTATCAGTTACCTTTGGTCCAAGGTCTCCCTTAATAGTTTCAGTCAATGTCAAGGAAGGACCAAATGTAGGTGTAGTGTATTCATTAGCAGGCTCAGAGGTCCTTTTATCCCAATGGATTTGGTCCTGGGATCTCTTCTGAATACCAGCACAGGCTGGAGACTTGCCCTGCTTTCATTCTTTCATCTCTGGCTGCAGAGAATAAATGGATTAACTAACATTTTTGAGAGGAGCCTTTCTGGCAGTTGTTGAGTCTCAAAATGTTGATTCTCAAGTCTGTCTTCACAAGGGAGTTAGTCCTATCTTCTGCCAGCAGGTTGAAATTACCCTCTATGTTTATTGTATTAAAAAAAAAAAAAAAAGAGAAAGAAGAACAAAAAAAAAAATAAAAATCAGGAGGACAGGGATTTGTAAAGGTGGGGTTTGGTGACTGAGACCTTATCCCATAGAGAGTGTGTAGTGGGATGTGCAGGGTACAGCAACAGAGAAAATGAAAAGTGCTAGGTCATCCTGTCCTCTTCTCAAGCATATGCATATCCCCTTGGTAGTGCAGGTTTATTTGCAGGAGTGCTTTGTCCCTGAGTCACGCTGGTTGGGGAGAGGCTGTTACATATGCAAAAAGAAAAAGAAAAGATACTCGGGTGCTTTGTCTTCTAGAATTTTCACTCTTTCCCCAAACTACCCGTTTTTGTGAGTAGCTTTGAGCGTGTCAAGCAGTTTATACACCATATGCTGAGCATTATTATTATTATTTAGTGTTTTATTTACTATTAATGTATTTTTTAGTAAGCATTGGGACTTTCAACCCTTCCTTTGGGAAGCTATTGTACATTCTCATAGATTTCACTGTCAGAGTTTTTAGTGATAGCTTATATTTTCCTTTCCTTAATTGCTGCCTGTTACTTCTTCTTGTGTCCTCTTGTACCTAATTATAAATGTTACAACATCAATTTAGGAAAAATATCAGGGGAGGTTTCACAAGGGTCAGTGCTGATCACAATATTGTTTAATACTTTCCTAAACAATATATACAGAGAAATACAATTTGCAGATGATGCCAAATTAAGAGGGATCATAAACAAAGTGGAAGGCAGAGAGAGAGAGATAACAAAAGGATATTGAGAGTTTAAAGAACTGTGCAAAAATTAACAAGATGAGATTTAATTTAGATAAAATACAAGGTCATACACTATGGGAGAAAAATACCAACTAGAAAATGGAAGATGCTGGTTAGAAAACAGCAATAATGGTGATATATTTTACATTTATGTAGCTTCTTTCATCTTGCAGAGTTCCAAAGAGCTTTACAAATTAAATAAATTAATTTAGAAACTACACATAAGGATTATTTTATTCTCCACAGAGACACCTCCTGCGTTGGTGCAGAATATGACAGCTATTCAACTGAACTCTGCAGTGGTGTGCAACAGTTCAGGACGAAATATTACAGGTCCCCTTGAAATGGCAGTAAAAGTTAACGGAAGGCAGCATTTGTGCAGCAGGGCACTGCTTAAAACTGTTCCTCTGATGAAAACTGCCAGAACATTTTTATTTTTTTTTTTAAGCTGCAGATGATCAAGATCTTGGTTTTACATCTGTCTTTACTGCAGTAATGCAGAGATGAGCCCACTGACTCACGGGTGGACACTGACTGCGTGAGAGCTCATTGTGTCAGACAGTTGGGAAGAGAGCTGTGGGGTTTTGTTTGGTTGGTTTTTTTGGTTTTTTTTACTGCAATAGACAAATATACATGACTTATTTATTAAAAAGTATGTAGCATTATCTGTAGTTATTTGAGGGCTATTCAATTTTTTATGGACAAGGAGGTTTAACTGGAGAGTATATAAAACTGGTGGTGGGAAAGGAAGTCACGTGGTGCTGAATTGATGGTTGTGGGGTCTGACCAAAAGGGAGACATGAAGAAAATGGAAGACAGAAATGAAGGCAAAGTTGAAGGAAAAGATGTGAAGGGATAAATAACACAGGAAAGGCAACAGCAGAGGAAAGGCTAGGATTAGTTTCTGCAATGCCTCTGATGTTGTCCATCATCTCCATATTCTTCTGTGAATATATATTTTAAATGGTGGCATTTCAGAAGGGTACAGCAGTATTGTGAGACGATACTGATTTTTCTTTGTTTTCCCTGTTCTGCTAACTCTAGGCAGGGTGGCACATGAGAGTGGACACAGGGTTAGATTTTGCACACCTACAGCTAATGTATGTATCTCAGGATGGAGGCACATCACAGGTTGTGTGTTGGGGCATCCAAGGTGGCTTCTTAGAAGCCAACACAGTGTTATTTTCTGGTGGTGCTGCTTCATGACGAGTGGCCGACAGCATGGTGTAACTGCTATGATGGAGTGGTCTGCACTCCAAGCTCTTGCCAGCCCTAAGAGTTTGTGCTAAGGTGATCCCCAGAGGGAGGGATGCTAAGAAGCATGCGATTTGGAGGTGGCTGGTGTGTGCAGCACGCTAATCCTGCTCTCCGGGGAACCAGAAAGCTCTGCAGTATCCAGGTCTGGTGCCCCTGAAGTAAACTGCGTAAACTCAGGTCATTCCCTTGGTGCCAGCAGGTCACACATGTCTTAGCAAATGGATGGGTCCCTAATTAGCAACAACTCAAGAGCCATTTCCGTCATCACTTTAAAGCATTACTTGCCCTACCAGGAGGGCTTTTCTGTTAGCAATGGTCTGTGTGTGCATGTGTGTGTCCCTCTGAGTAGGCTTAGTGCTTTTATGTGCTGGGCAAAATTGTGAGTTCACTTGTCAGATTTTCCTCTGTGCAGTGGCACATGGTAACACGTGGCTAAAAGCTAGAGCAACTGGGAGGGGACAATTTCTGAGAAGATTTTGTGGTACCTGTTTGAACCTGTGCATCTTGAATTTGCTATTTCTGATGTTTCTTTTCTGGACAGCAAAGAAAAAAGAAGTAGAATTTATTCTCTTTCTCCTCTCCCACCCCCTCAAGTATTTTCTGTGCTCAGTTGGTGAGGGTAAGTTCCTGCCCTCATTTGACTATTTTGAGGTTCAGCTAAGCATTTGGATGTATGACAGCCTGTCCCATACAACCATGCAAAGTGAATTTGGGTTGACATCTCAGTTTCAGAGTTTTTTAACATTTGGATTCCAGCAGTTTAACATTTTTGGTGAGCATCCCCAGTTCAGCTTGTTATGTAGGGGCCAGCTGCTACTGCAGACTTGCCTAGAGGGTGGAATTCACTGGGCCTCATTTTCCACCGTCCTGCCCCTTGTGTCACTACTCACAGCCCTGCAAAATGCCACTGTTGTTCTACAGCAGCAGTTTTGCATCCATTTTGCGCAGGGATGAGTGACTATAGAGGATGCAAGCCAGTGGAAAATTCGCCTTGTGTTCTGTGCTCCATCTTAACCGAGGCACAAACCAGCACCCTCATGGTCTGTTGACTCTAAATCTCTTACTTTCAGGTGAACTAAGAAGGAACCTTGCCATGGCTAAGCTAGTGTGAATCACACTAAGTTTACTTCAGCTACAGTAACTTCCTTTTTCCTTCTGAATACAGCCTCCCTGCTTCGGTGCGGGTGGGTGCTGGGCTGTGCGTGGTCTCATGGCATCCCCACACTGCTGGACTCCGCAGGTCTCAGAGGAATTGCACTTCGGGGTTACTGCTCCCAGCCACACAAGGCTGCTGGCTTCAGGCAAAAACGATACAAAATGGTGTGTTTCAAATTAATCATCTTGGGAAGAAGGGGCTGGTGGTGGTCTGTTATGTTTTTAAAGTATATTAGCTCCTTATTCCAAGTCCTTGCAGCTCTGCCTGTCTGTGGAGTAGCTTGAGGTTTGTTCAGTTTTGGAGACAGCAAGCACCACCCTTAAAAACTAAAACCTGCTCTTGAAGATCTTTTGAGGGAGCTGTCAAGCCAGCATCTCATTTGCATTTTATTATCTCTGAGCAGTAGTTAAAACTGGAAAGGGAAGAAACCAGGCAGTTGAAGGACAGACTTTTTCTTCCCCAGTGCTGTAGAAGTGCCTGCTTTACTCTGCTGCCATTTTGCTTGAGAGAGCTGGAGCACTTCAGTTATGGTGACATCTATTAGAATTCAATTAGTGGTAGTTCACTGACCCAAATTAACATTCTTTGTTAAGCTCAAGTCAGTGTATATGTATGCGATTTCCAGGCCAAACGGACCTGCATAGAAAAGAGGCTCCGAATCTCTGAGCTTGTTGGCAATGTCTTAGTAACTGGATTCAGAGCACAAGCTTATCTAATGCCAGCGCTTTAGGCTGACTAATAGAATTGCACATGTCTGTGGTTTGTAATTAAACTGAGAGGAGCTCTGACTTGAGGTGAGCAAGTAGACGGATGACGATGGAGAACATGCTGGAGGCCTCCCTGCAGCCTTTCGGCTCCTCTCCTCCATCATGGAGAAGAGTTGGCTTCTGGGACATATTGGAAGTGGTAGATCTCCATTGCAAAAGGCACCCTGGCATGTGGGGTGGGTTAGAATATTTCACCCTTGCTTTGCTTCTTATTTCAAGCCTTTCACAGGCTTCTGATGGCTTCAAATCTGTCCAGGTCCCAGACTGGTCATTGATGGCTTTGGTAGGGCTGCGTTAACCTACCCCTCTCATCCACCAAACTTTTCACGTGACCAAATCCATGTGTTGCTAAGTTTGTCGTAGTGACTTTGGCAGTGGCTTGCATAGTTAGACATGGCTGTCATAGAAATAATACCATTGCAGTCAGTAAAGCCATTCAGCAACAGGAGAGGAAACCGAAGGAAATTTCCCACTTTGTTTCTGTCTGTTTGATGACTTGAAATACTCTGGAGCTGTTCACGTGGTTGTGGTTTCCCTACAGTTTTGTGGTTTGGTTGGTTTTGGTTTTTTGGTTCATTTGTTTTGTTGTGGTTTTTTGTTGTGGTTTTGTTTGTTTGCTTGCTTTTGTTAAAAAAAACCCACTGTACAGTATTTACCTATGTCTGCAACTTGGGATTTGGGTTTTTTGTGTGTTCCTGTGTGGCTTTATCCCTCTAAGAATGAGTGAATCACTGGCTATGACCATATATGATTTCATTTGAAAAGAAAACATGACTTATTAGCAAACAGTTGTTAAAGATTGATTTTTAAAGGGGAAAAAATCCATTTAAGATATTTTTTCACAGGCTCTACTTCCACACTGACATTTACACTAAGACGATGGGCAGAGATGTGTTAGTCTGGATCTGTTCCCATTTGTCACTTCAACTAGTTTAAACTGTCACTGAGCATCTTGGAATAGTCAGCTTCATGTGTCTTGTGGATATCAGTCATTATATTTCACATTTTAATTTTAATGGCTACTGATGTAGACGTTGAGAAGTCTTGAGGCATTTGGGTATTGCACTCACAGATATTTTTTTCTTATTTAATAGGCTTTTGTCTCAAGATATATTTAACTATTATAAGACTAAATTCACTCCTAGTGAATGTGAATGTTTCCTATGTGAGTGGATTTGAATTTGACCCATAGAGAGCAAGTGCTTGTTGAGATGTAGTGATTTTCCTTCATTATAGGTGCCTGTTTTCTTGTTGGTAACTTAGACATACACACGTTACATTTAAATAGACCAATCCCTATGAAAAATAGCTAAGTACATGTCAGCTTCCACAGAGAACATCATTCTGATGCCGACTGTGCCTGGTACAAGGTAAAACTTCACAAAATCTATTTCCAATATACTTGAAGGCATTTACTTATCAGCAGCACAGATGGCACTTGAAATGCTGAATAATAATTGTTAAGAGCCAAGGTAAACGATGGCGCAAATGTAAAAGCGGACACAGGAATTAGTCTGTGTGGATTGCACTACTTGTATAGACAGGTGATAAAATTTGCATGTGCAAACTCTGCTTTCCTACTGACATGATCAGCTAATGTGCTTATTTGCCTGTATGGTCACTGGGAGCAGAGGGTAGGGCAACGAGGTGAGGAATGAAGTGTCCAGGCCATCCTATAAACTCAAATTCCTGCTGGCTCTGCTTGGAGGTCACAAGTAAGGGAATGTGCTTTGTAGCCATGGATGCTCCTACCTTTAAGGCACTAAAATGTAACTACTTTTTAGTTGCCTCAAGTCTTACCTGTATGGGCTGCAAAATCTCTGTCTTCGTATCGCTTTCTTCAGGCTTCGTAAGCCTTCTGCTGGTTCTGGTGGCACGTTGCAGTGTGGGGACAGCATGTCTTTGGTGGAGGAAAACACCCAGCCCAAATCAGTACTGAATTCAGCATCAGATTAAATGACACTCTGACTATCCTCCTGATCGTGCTTTTTTTTGTATATGTGGATACTTCAGTAAAGGCACAACATCTGGTTTCTCATATAGCCACTCTCGAAATGTGGAAAGGCTGCAAGTTTTGCAAGTGCTGTGGTGTAGTGATCAAGGAGACTTGCTGCAGCAGGCAGCAGGGGCTACATGTGATTCAGTGTTGGACAGAGGGGCTGTGGGAGGTCTGCCCACCTGCTTCGTCTCTTTGATGTCCTCTTTGAGCTCTTGTTGGAGATTTGTGCTGCGGTTGTACCAAGGCACCATGGTGACTGAGTTCCTCTATGGCCCATAGACCCCGCGGGCAGCCTTTGACCTGGGTAGCAAGACAAGACAAGAAGTGGAGAGGAGGATTTAGAAGTATGAGGAAGCTGTAAACACGTGGGGAAGCAGTACGCATGCTGTGAGGTGTGATGGATGGCGGTATCAGTTCACTAGCAGTTTAACTCTCAACAGTTTTTTGGTAGGCATCATAGTAAAGGAGAGTTTAAGTGATAATGTTGTGCTGGCACTCATCACAGACTGACTCTCCACCAGTGCTGTACACTGCATCAACCTGAACTGTGCAAAATGCCACAATGTTAATGATAAGCAATCTTCTTTTTTTTTTTTTTTTTTTGTATCAAATGTTCAGATTTCTTGCTATCTTTTTAGGACTGAAGTAAAAATAGGTCTTGCTGCAAAGACAGCATCATTCAAAGATTGTAGCTGACCATTGCACTCAGCAGCATCACATCAGTTCTTTCTTCACATCTCCATTTCTTGCAAGTTTGTCTAGTCCACCTCAAAAGTTGTGAAAGCCTCCTTCTCCTATTTCAACTTTTTTCTAGCTGCTCGTTGCTTTGCTGTGGCCATCTGGTATGGAACCCCTTTCATCTGTGGATTCACCACCTCCTGATCAGCACTAGCAACCAAAATCCAAATCTGCCATAGGAGATGGTATTCCTTCTGCTGTCCTCCCTCCTGTTCTGAGACAAAGAGGGATGGTACCTGGTCATGCTGTCTGCCATAGGTTTTTGTTGCTTGACCTACACGTATATCCTTGGCTAGTGGCATGGCTATGGTGGTGTAATAGAAGTCGACTATAAAATGAAGGCATTTGGAAAGTCATGAAAATGTTTCTTTGAAAGAGTTAATTTGCAAAGATTTTGTTTTTCCTGTTACGGTTGGATTAGAGATGAAGTTTGCTTTCTTCAGTTTATAAATGAAAGATCTCTAATATGCTTTTCTCTCCATTTCTCATTCCTCTGCATATTCCTGTTAATGAAGAAGAAGATGGAAATTTGAATTAGTGAAATTAATGCTGTTTGCAAGACATTTCTGCTCCAAGTTTCAGTCCTGTTTTGAATATGCGAAATGGTCAGCTACAATCTTTGAGTGATGCTGTCTTTGCAGCAAGACCTATTTTTTACTTCAAACCTAAAAGGATGGCAAGAAATCTGACCATTTGATACCAAAATAAATAAATAAAGCAAATGGATGTTCTGTGGCAGAGTATCTTTTTTGGTTTGATTTACATGTGATATTAAAAAAAATCAGTGTCCACAGAGTAGATGAAATAGCATTTTAGTACTCTATTGGCTACATTCTTTTCAGGGGTCAGTACAGAGTGGCATTTGCTCTGTGATACAGAAAATAATCTGTTAAATAAAGTTATGTACATCTGTAACCTACACTTAAAAAATAAGCCTTTAGACTAGCAAAGAACAATAGCATGTGACACTGAGACTGGCCAAGAGTTAGTAAAATGTTGATAAAGTTTTAAGTGAAAAGGAAAATAAAGGAAAAGCAGTCAGTTTCTTTCATCATCAAAAAAACAGCAATAATGAAATAGTGAATTTTGTTGCTTTAACTGGGTTCCAAGTTCTCTTCAGAATTTTGGTTTTGCACCGGAATTTGACAGTCTTGAGAGTGTGTTAGTGATTTGTGTTGGTGTAATTAGTCTGCATTTTAAGTTTATTAGTGGACTGACTAATGTACTCTTAAAAGGCTTTATTTGGAAAAAAGTCAATATATGAAGCCAATAGAGCTCTTGAGAGTTTGTGCCACATACACATTCACACATAGAAAATCATGTTATCAATTTTCATTTGACTTTTAATCAATTACAGTGACAAAGAGATGATTTGAAGTCAATCTTCTGTTGATGCTAAATTAGTGTTTGATCACAGATGTTTACTCTGGTGACTGCTTTCTTTTGCAAAAAGCCTTGTAGAACTAGGTTGCAGAGACTGATGCTTCTCATTTTCAGGTGATTAGCAGGTTTTTCTCTTATTTTGCTGCTTTTAGCAGCACAAGGGATACGCTTCAGTTGGGATATGACTGTGTGGGAACCTCTTAAGATGAACATGGATTTTAGTAATGAAGTCTGGCATTGACTTAGAAGTGCTTCTCTTTGAATGGAGATGCTCCTTCTCAGTGATCCTGCACTGAATCAGTTCTCAGAACAACAGACTCCTCCATCCCATCTGTTTAGATTTGTAAAATGTATGCTAACAATAGCTTTTGACCAAAAGAACATTTTGATTCCTATTTACTTTTAAGAAACAAAAGGCTGGTTTGCTTCCTATTTTTAAGGAACAGAATACAAAAGAAGAAAAGAAAGAAAAGAAGAAAAAGCTATAATAAGAAATGTGAAAAATAAGATGTGAGGGTTCTTTGCAAGGAAGTCAGAGAATCAATCCTAAAAGCGTTTTTTTTATTTATTATGCTCCTTCTTTATTTATCAGCTGTTTAAAATAGACAGCCCCAGACTTTTCATTCTCTGTTTATAGAACAATTCCTGAGACCACGTTGCAGGTATGTGTGGAAAACTACTCTATCTTCTTTTGGATTCCCCAGATGGGATTCAGAATGTTGTTTTGCTGCTTAAAATCATATAAACCCAAGCTTAGGACCAGATTTTGAAGTGGTCAGTGCCCTCAAATGCTGCCAGATTTTCTAACAGCACAATTCTTATTTAAATTCTAGCATGGGCTGCCAGAGAGCAGGTGCTAAATGCTGGGATTTTTTTATTTGTTTGAAATCTGTGTGTTTTAGTAAGACATGCAGGATACTGAACACTGAGAATCCAGCCATAGAAAAATATTGCATAAAATGCAAACCATAACACACAACCCAAACCCATCATATAAATCAGCCTAAATCATCAAAGCGATAGATCAAACAAATGCCTCAAAATTCAATTCTCTCTCTTCTGTCATTCTCCCCAAATGCTTTGCATAATACCCTGAAGATCAGCAAACAGATTTTGCCTGGTATGCAGTAAAGTGAGGAATGCATTTTATTGAGGGACCATGGAATAAAAGGACCCACCAGAAGCCTTGCCTGTGCTAAACTGAGGTTGTAATACTGGTGCCATTGCAAAGAGAATATACATTGCGGGTTTTTTTCGAGTTAGATCTTGGTCATCTCACGTAAGGCTCACTGATTTAACACAACCTCTTCCACTGGTAATCCTTGTTTTAACCTATACAGTCATGATTCACTGACTGTATAGGTTAAAAAAGCGTATGTTGTACGTGGAGTCTACAGCTACCTGAAAAATGGTAGACGGTTCTGATAAATAAATTTGTGATGCCTCCTAACAAAACTTCTACTTCACAATAATATGAAAGTCTCCTGAATTGCCAACCCCAATGAAAGTTTTTCAACTTGTATTCTTTGGTATTTGCCTTCCCTTCCCCCGTCACCACAAAAAAAAAAGTGCTCAAGAAACCAGAAAATTAGGAAACAAAATGGGAAAAGGGACAATTAACTGCTCGTTTCTTGATGAAAATACAGAAGAATTCTACACAACTTGTATTTAGTTGCTTTATTTTTCTTTTTGTTTTATTTCCTTTTTTTTTTTTTTTGTTATGGCAACACCCTTCTTTTAACAGCTTATCAGAAATTTTCAATCAGTAGTAGTAGGATCTGATACCAGAGAAAGGCTGTGGTTTTCTGTCAAGCTGCTCAGATGCCAAGGCAGCAAAGCATCTTGTCAGTATATATACCAGCTTTTTGGAAAGGAGATGGGGAGTGAACAAAAAGTGACTTGCCTCCCGTGTTTGACTTGCTGTGTGTAAGAGGTGGGCAGGCGCTGCGCTGACAGCAGCGGGAAGGTTGATCTCCATTAATCTGAGTTTTCCTGGGGTTGTGCTGGAGGAGCCTGATCCCAGGAACGGCCCAGTGGAGTTGGTTAGTCTCAGTGGTGGAGGTGGTTAGTCTTGGCAGTGGAACCAGTTAGTCTTGGTGATGGGAGTAGTTAGTCTCAGTGATAGAGGCTTTGAAACCCACAGCAACACACCAGGACTCAAAGGAAGTAGATCTGTCTAATTTAAAACCCCAATTTAAAAAAAAAAAAAAAAAAAAAGATTTTGATCTCTGCGTGCTAAATGATGAAAGGATGAAGGAGGGATTTAGCATGGTGTCTCTGGGGGCTGTAGCCCCCTCCCTCTCTCTGTAGCAGTGGGGTTGGTGGTTGTGCTGGAGTGCCATGGTGTGTCCATGGCATCGGGTCTCTCACGTGGGGTGAGGCTTCATGCAACATGAAGCACTTTGTGCGAGTAAACAACATTAATTCCCTCACAAGGAGAAATGTTGCAACTCTGAATCATACCACATCTGCAGCCATAGCCCAGCTGTTTGTACCCTGACCAGTGCATTGATCCTTCTTTGAAATTTCCCCCATGACCTCTAAATTCAGTACATTAGCATATGCAAATTGTCCACTTGTGTACAATCTGCCTTTTTTTAGTCATTCATAGAAAGTCATGTTGGTGAACAAAGAGAGCAAAGGTTGGTATTTAAAGACGGTGTCTTCAGACTGCAGGAGGGGTAAAAATGTTTCTCTGGCCATTCCTGTGCCTTGATTGCCTAAGAATAGAAGCTGAGGAGCTAATCAGTTTTTGTGCAATGCTGGTTTTATTTTACAAGCCTCCCTTTCAATACAAGCCAAATATTCTATACTTAACCTCTTGTATTACACTGCTTTCTTACAGCATTGTACTGGGGTTTTGCATTTAATGGGATAATCTGAGTATCGGACTCACTTCCCGCATGACATGAATACCTCTCTCTTGATTTCTAATCTCACTTTCTATTAAAGTAAATAAGAATTATTTGCATCTCAGGAGGAGCATCAGAATGTGGATTATTGGGGATTTTTTGGCTACAGTTCTGTTTTACAAGTTAATGTATCTTTTTTGAAATATCAAGCATGGCGACTCTGTCTCCAATAATTGTTCAGCAGAAGACATAGTACTAAATTGCTGTCTGCTTGTGGGCTGGGATTTTTCTACAAGAGTGGATAAAATCTGCTTGTCTTTCTTCTGCTTTACTACAGAAGGGAGTGTTCCCAGTGATGTTTAGAAGGGCTCTTCTTTACCACCCTTTCTTCTGTTGTCAGTTTTGGACTAGAACATGAAGAATGAAGTAGGCAGTTGGGGCAACTCTGCTCTATTAGGAAGAGCCTGGTTAAGTCTAGAGATAATGATGGGTTTTGTAAAACTTTAAAAAAAATGTCATTATGCATGAATCTATAGATCTGTGAGTATCAAGTGAGCTTTATATATAATACCACTTAGTAGAAGAAAGGGTGTTTAAATACTGTCAGAAAGTAATGATGAGGGATGCCTGGAAAGCTTTGCAACAAAATCTGTCAGATTCTTTGCTGCTTTACCTTTACATTGGAATAAATTTTGAGACTAAATTTAACCAGTGTGATTTGGAGGCAGTGTATCTTCAGCTCTTCCATCAGATTTGACCCTTTCCAGCTGGCCTTGTTGCTGGCGTTGTTAGTGATGTGACAAGCCACTTGCTGTAGCTGGCCAGGGATGGAGGGATAGAAGGACACTTCATGGAAGAGGGCTGGTCCCAAGAGTGACCAGGAGTGTCCCCAGAGCGCCTCCATTGCCCAGCTCTGGATGCTGTGTTTGCTCTGCATCCTGAGTTAATTCTCAACTGCCTTTTCAGTGGGCAGTGCTGGACCCTTCATGACAATCAGATTGGTAGTGAGGCTTCCATCTGTTTGCCTCTGTTAGCAGTCTGGCACTTAAGAAAGGGATATTTAACTAGAAAAATGGTTTATTTTATAGAAGTTCCAACCAGTGTAATGTTTATTAAAACAGCCATAAAATTCCCTGTGTACCACGTGAAATTCAGCTTGATAATGATAGTGCTGCTATTGTGATTATGTAAGCATACAGCAGCTGATTTAACAAAGAAATAAATTCAAATAACATGTTCCTGACCTGCGGCTCTGCAAGATATACGGGTCTTGAAAGCTAGTGCTGGAATTGGTACAGGGATCAGCAACAGGCTCCACAAACTTTCAGCTTGAGATTCCTCACCTGACTTCAGGCTGAATCAGTTACCATGTTCTGATGGCTTTGTAGCACTTTGGATAAAATGAAGAGATGGTTTTAAGTCTGTTTCCTGCTGTACCCATAGCACCAGCAGGACATCCTTTAGGGGAAGCCTGCAAAGGGAGGTTTAGCGTGGAAGAGGGACAGGGCTGAATTTCCTCCCTTGCAAGACGGACGTTGTTCCCAGCCACAGGGAGAGACTTCCAATCGGTGCTACACAGGTTCCTTGGGTGCATTTGGGATGTGAGTCCTTGGGTTGCTATTCCCACAGGGATCCAGAAAGCCATGAGGCCACGGGGGAGGGCTTGAAATGGCACAGGGGACGATTACCAGGGAATTTGCAAAACACTGGGTGGTACAGGTAGTGATTGAGATTGGAGATATTAAATGCTTTAAAAATGAACCATTTCCCATTTTTTAATGCCATTTTATTGTGTTTTCGTGAGAAAAATAAAAGGTCAGTGTCCTGGCAGGACATTACATTGACAGTTCTGGGCTCTTCAGGGCTCCGCTTTTAGCTATTTATTGCTTTCAGTTTTATCTCCTGCTGAAATTCACGTGTAAGAGAGCAAATAGACACATCCTGGGTAAAAGTTAGACGTAGCACATGCCAGAGTGAATGGATGCCTTTTAATTTTGGAGATTACATCAATCACATGAATGTTATTTGGACTAGCATGCGTGTTTGGAGCAAGCGGGCCATGAATATTTAAAAGAACAGACCACAGATGAGGCAGCTTCAGGAGGCTGACAGCCTAACAGGTATTTGCACATATACAACCTTCCCATAGAAACGCTGCTACTGAACCAGTAGCCACCTTTGTAAGTCAAATTAGTTGTGTTAGCTTAGTTATGTGCAAATATTATGCAGCCCTCCATTCTTCACTCTGGTTTATTAACACCCTGCTCTGTTAATTCTCACTCCTATTCTGCTTTTAAACCTACTGTCTTTCCACCCTCACAGGAGAAGGTTTGCCCAGGTGCAAACATGGGGTAACTACCTGGCTGAGGGTTAGGTGCAGAGCAGAAGCTGCTTTGCCGTGCAGGGACTGGCCACATCCCTTGAGGACCAACAAACCACCAGCTCTACTGATGCCGTTTTTCTGGGGGACATGTGAGTTGTTTTGCGGTTGGCACCATCATCTGGGAAGGAATCTTACTGTGTCTTGGCACAAAAATCAATGAGATGTGTTTCCACATAGCCACGAGCAGAGGTTTGATGCATCAAGGCATAGCAAAATAGCTGTGAGCTTGCAGCTGGAGAGCTCATGCCAGAGCTGTGCTATGAAGCTCAGACCTGGTTGCCAACCACCCAGGTTGACCTTCAACATATAAATACAGTCCAAATAGCTAGGTTTAGCCAAATCTTTGCTTGGACCAACAGAACGAGCTGTCTATGTCATCTTAAGCATTCTAATCCCAGGGCTTTCTTGCTTTCCTCCTTTTTTTTTTTTTTTAAATTTTATTTTTAAAAGCATTTTTGTGACTAGTTAGTTTTGCTCACCTTTGTTTTTGCTGAACCACTGCTTCAACTGCTGCTTCATCCTGTACCATCTGCACTATTTTTTTCTTAGCTGTTTTGCCCGTAACTAAGTGCAGGAGAAAATATCCATCTGTTAAAGGCTAAGGTATTAGGCAGCGGGAGAGACAGTTTTAAAATAGATATTACAGGCATGTCAAACTAAGTTAAGCAGAGAATATTAGACAAAGAATGTCCCAGTAAAATCTGGGTGGCATTTCATTCTCATCAAAATATGAAAAATTATCTTAAGAGGGGCAGAAGGAAGAGGCTGTTTAATCTGAGAATCTCCCCTAGTTATGTTTCTGTTTTACTCCCAAAATATGATGATTTAACCCTGACACAAGGATGATGATGTGCAATCGAGTGTATCAACAGTTTTGCAAATGTTTATTTGAAGTTTAATGTTAATAAAATGCAGAGATGTGCCTTGTACATTCTTTTTTTTTTTTTTTTTTTCTCCACGCAAGTCTCAGTTTTCACATTTGTTCTTTCAAGTAGTGGAATTAGTTTGTCTCATTTAGTACCTGAAGAAAAACAATCTTCAGAAAGTGATTTCATGAATGACCACAGTAGGAGTCCTGTGTTTAAGAGGGGCCAGGACAGAACAAGCGGAGAGGTTAAAAATGAGTGAGCCTGTAGGACGAAAGATCTCTATTGAGGTCTGTTGGAAAATCTTTTAGCTTATAGCCTGGCAGGTTTAAGCTCCCTTGTCACCAAGACTGAATTTATCATTATTAGAAGTACTAAGTAACATGTCATTGCCTTTGTAGCTGTGAGAGATAATTGCAGGCTCCATACTTTAAGGAAACAAACTGAGGAAAAGGCTATTTACCTACACTAGGAACATGCACAGATTAGGTTCAGCTGGCCTGTTTATACTGTCAGCCTCTATTATATCGGAGATTAGATAAATGTACATAAATGTTAGGCATAACAAATATTTGGCAGTGTTTCTCTGTCCTTGCATTATGCTCCATGTGGCCCGTTACAGTACTTGCCTGAGAAGGCTGGGAACACAGAGGTGGTCACTTAGGGTAAGAGACTGCCCAGGCAAAATGGTTTCTTACTAAGCCACAGTTTTCTGCGTGTTATTTCTGTCTGAACATGCAGGTTGGAAACCGCTGCAGCTTAAAAACTACAAATCAGGAGGAAGCATTACCAGGAAATTATTCTCTTATTGCTGTTGTTTTATTCGTAGTTATCAGTTTGAATTGCCAAGTTAAGACCAGTCAGTTACTTATCTTGTACAAGTAACTGATCCATTTACACTGTGAACTGGAAATAATAAGACCTTGAATATCTTAGTGGTCAGCGCTGCCTATTTAAATATTTAACATAATATTTTGTTATTTCCTTCTCTGTATTTTTGTATTTAATTGTATTGATTTTTCTTTTTTAATGACTTCAGAAGAAAAAAAAAAGTAGAAATGCAGTAGTCTCAGTGGCTAAGTATGAGGGCTGGGAGCTGGGCAGCCTGGTAGACAGCAGGGGAAGATTTTTCTGTCTTTCCCTGGGAGTCAAGTATCTCCGTCTCAGAAGGAGCATCCTCAGGGCCTTGATGGAGTAAGGCACTGGTAAGTTAGAGCAGGGCTAGGTCATCAGGCATCTTTTCCCTTTTTTTTTTTGTTTCTCAAGGTTTCTCCTGTGTTAAGGTGATCGTGATTGCTCATCATTGAAATACACAGTTCAAAATTTGGCATGTGTCTGTTTTTCCATTCATAGATTTCAAAACGGATTACACAACTTTATATATTATTAGCTCATGCAAACAAATGCCCAGAAAGGTGGACTTTTTTTATTTTTAAAATGGCCTGTAGTTTTGTCTGTCCAGTTGTAAACACCTGCTGCAGCTTTTTCAGAGGTCCAAACATGCTCCTGCTGCTATTGTTTCAAAAGTCA
This sequence comes from Actenoides lindsayi, assembly GCA_025331215.1. Classification (NCBI taxonomy): domain Eukaryota; kingdom Metazoa; phylum Chordata; class Aves; order Coraciiformes; family Alcedinidae; genus Actenoides; species Actenoides lindsayi. The sequence continues at coordinate 3,642 of WTSP01009420.1, read as the reverse complement.
ACACTTAAAATAATAAATACAATTTTATTACCCCAATACTTCACATCTGGTGTCTGGCCCACCAAACAAACCCCAGGGTCTCAGAGACAGTGCCTGAGATTCCCCCGTGATCTGTGGGAAAAGTATGGGAGCACCAGCTTCACAGGCACAGTTGGAGGATGATGACCTCTTGGGTGGGGGTGAGTGAGAATACAACATTAAGAAAGAAAAGCAAGAAGTTATTGAGAAATGAAATTCTGGAGCGATGAGAATATAATTTCAGGTGCTGTGTTTAGAAGGACTTGTTTGAATATGTGCAAGTCAAAATGAAGGAGTAAACAAATTTGTGAATTTTCTACCCGGATTGTCTTTAGCCATCCTTGATATGAAGACCTGTGAAGTATTTCTACTGGATATATTAACCTCTGTACAGAAAGCTTAAGACCACAACTAGTAGTCTCACTTTGGTAGTAATTGTTCTGAAACTCCTTAGAAACAGAGACTGAGAGCGATCTGTGGACCACAGATTGGAAAGCACTGTTTTCAAGCTCTCTGACTAATTACAGAGCTGGCAACTGCTGAATCTCTAGAATATTTCTAATTGGGAAACTTCAGATTGCCTAAATAAACAGTGAATATATCTGAGATGCATAATGTTTTTCTTAGGGGAGCTGTGGGACTATCCTTGCTGCTATGAAAAGCTCAGTGGCTTTTTACTCATTTAGCTGGAAGGAGAGCTGATTTGAAGCTGGTGTGAAACCTCCTTGTAGGTCCTGTAGTCTGGACACAGTCATCATCTGGCTGGTTGTTCTTCCTTGGTGGACCATGCGTTACATAACACTCATCTCGTTCCTCTGCTTCATTTGTCTCCTTCACTGACTCTCACTGTACCTAATAACTGTACAATGAGAAAAAAAAAAAGCGGTATGATGTTTCATGATGTAATTGGTGCTTTTAATATACTTTCCCTGTTGAGGCTTCTTTTGTTTGTTTACTTGTGCTGTGTCTGTATGGAGAGTGTTCTTTCTCTGGAGAATGTCCAAGTATATTTTTTTTCCTGGCTATTTATTAGAATGCTGCTGTACATTTTTTATATGTATTTTAAAGTGCAAGACACAAAGCATACAGAGCTTTATCTGGGATTACCTTGTCAATAGTTGATTTAGAACCTTCAGAAACAGGATATTTTGTCTTGTCATGTTAGCGGCTTGTCGCTGTAGATAGGGAGGACGACCCATGCTGTGATCATCCAAAAGAGATAATAGAAGGACCTTCTGAAGATGATGTCAATATTCCTGATGTTATGTTCATAGGGATTCCAAAACGGACAGTCTGGTGTATTTCTCTAAATACAGTTATGCTTATACTCTCCTAATAGAAGCAGAGAAATACATGCCCAAGCATATGTGTGCTCAACTCCTGCTTCAAAGGGAGTAGAAGGATGAGGCAACTAGTAACAGTGAAAAATCCAGTTCCTGAGGCACAAGAGTCTAAAGGTAAATGATGTTAGTGCACGGAGCATACTTTGGGGAATCATGACATCACGGCCAGTTTTCACTGCATCATGAATCCAGTGGAAGGACAGAGTTTGAAATGTATTTTTGTAGTATAGAGGGATATGCTAAACCTGCTAAATGGGATTTTTGGTGACAGAAAGTGCAGAATATGAAATATCGGGTAAGTAACAGCTTCTGCGAGTATTTTCCTTTGTACTGTACATGTAAAATCCAGAAGCTCCTACTGACTGTAAAATTAAGACTAGGCAAAGTCAATGCTAAATGGCCTCAAGAATAAAGGCACAAAAATCTTACAAAAAGTCAGGATCGATAGGATACCTCTATACAGTACAATATCGAGCCTCCTTTCCCCTTCCCCCAAAACAACATTGTCAGTTATACAGCAAAGCTTTTACTTACTTCTGCTAATGGAAAACTGTGATAACAATCTTTGAATAATAGGAGTTTAGAAATAGCAGCTCCTGGGTCCTTATACCAGCTTTACCAGTCAATACTGTAGTTTTCTTTTTGAGAGGCAGCAGTCCTGGAGGCTGGGAAGGAATCGGTGCCACCCAATGCATCCTGAAGGGAATTTTTTAATTTTTTTTTTTTTTTAAATCTCGGTTGAATTATTAAATGCAAATTCAGCAATGCAAGGAAGGAAAAAACAGATTATTTTCCTTTTGAGTTTGCTGATTAGTCAATTGCTTAGTTCATGGAGGATGCCACTTGTGTCAAGTTTCTGTATACTTTCATAGAACTGGAGCACGATACTTACCGTATCTCAAGTGAATGATTTTTCAATTAGCCTGCAGTTTCTTGGCTGTATTCCCTTTGCAGTCCTACGTGGGTGATGTAGAGCAAAGGTTTAAGAGGTTTTGGACAATTTATGATATTTGGAGAGGCTATTTGTCAAGAAACAATATCTGTAACAACTTTTATGTTCAATTTTAGTCCCGGGTCTTTTGTTTATTTTTATGGCACTGTTTTCTGAGGTGTTAAACCTAACTTGAAGGTATTGTTTAAAATAGGGGGTGGGGAAGAAAGAGGGAAAAAAAGTTAGTGTTAAAAGATCAAGATATCAGGGGGCACATGACTGTTTTTATGATGGAGCTGCAGATGGGCGGGCGCCACGAATTGGTTTACTCTGCCAGCCAAACCGGGAAAGAAAGGAAAGATCAGAAACATTTGAAAATGAGATCATACGGCATGTGAACTATACAGACATCTCGCCCATGTTTTTTTTATGAGAAGTCTTACTGACATTTGAAAAGTAGAGACCTGTTCCGTAGTCTTAAGGTTGACTGACATTTAAGGGCAGAGTAAGGCATGATTTCCTTCCCCTCTTTTTAAATTGAAGTTTTCATAAATCAGGGTGAGGGAGAAGCCTGGTTACATCTTGCAAAGCATTAAGATCTGTGTAGAAATGTGAAAAAAAGTAACCCATGACATTTTAAACACTTTGCTGAGTCTTGTTTCGTTCTGCATCTGTAGAGGCATGGATATGAAGCTGCACCACAGGGGAAGGGAACCTGAAAACGGTTTAATTTCAGGTATTTATCACAGCAGCTCGACCACAATTGCACAGAATTATCAATATTGGGGAAATCTGGAGGAGGAGTAGTAGTAGAAGAAGCTGCTACTCTGTAAGACCAGGGCAGTGTGTTTTATCTTTGTCCCAAATGCAAGCAGGCAGCCAGGCTCGCACCAGGGATAGATGCAGATACAGCTGCACTTGCTGGTGTGGGTGGGCAATACCAGCACTGGGAAATGGCCCTCGGTGGGTACCACTGAGATCCAGAGAGCAACCACCTTCCTTCAGTCACAGAGCCAGTACCATCGCTTAGAAAACATTCACCTTCCTGTGCTTTTCTCCGCTGAAGTCTTTCTGTGCTCTAAGGGGCTCAGGACAGTTCCCCTGAAAGGGCACTACTGCAGAGGCAGTTATGAAGCTACACATACTTCCTAGCACCTTTGCTGAGCCTGAGCATCTGTTGCAAAAAGCTTGACTCCAACAGACTGGATGTAAAGTCTGTATTCACCCCTCAGCTGTGTCACTACCCCCCCCCCCCCCCCCCCCCCCCTCCCCCACCCTCCCTCCCCCCCCCCCCCACCCCCCCCTTCCACCCCCTCCCCCCCTCCCCCTTCCCCTCCTCCTCCTCCCTCC
>WTSP01009418.1:0-13971 GCA_025331215.1 Actenoides lindsayi | reverse complement strand
AGCGAGGGGACAAGAGGGGACACGGGTCAGCAGGGGGTAGCGCCATGGGGTGGACAACAAGGTGGACAACCTCCCACGAGACACCGGAGGATCTCGGACTTGGTGTGGACTTGAGGGTCAGTCCCCCAAGGTCCACGTGTCTCCGTGGCCCATCTACCGATGACCCCAATGACCCCAGAGTCCATGTGTCTTTGTGTCCCCGTGTCCCAACTGCCCCCATCGCCGATGTCCCACATCCCTATGTCTCCGTGTGTCCATGTTCCATCTGTGTCTCCGTGTCCCATGTCCCACCTCTCCATGTCCCCAGTGTCCCACGGCCACATCACTCTATGTCCCCAGGTCCATGTGTCTCCGTGTCCCCATGGCCACGTGTCTCCATGGCCCATGTCCCACCTACCCATGCTCCCACTGTCCCCATGGCCACGTGTCTCCATGGCCCGTGTCCCACCTACCCATGTTCCCAATGTCCCCATGGCCACGTGTCTCCATGGCCCGTGTCCCACCTACCCATGTTCCCAATGTCCCCATGGTCACATGTCTCCATGTCCCAACTACCCATGTCCCAAGCCTCGTGTTCATGTGTTCCCATGTCCCCACAGACATGGCCCTATCAGTGTCCCCGTGGCCCTACCGGCTGCCGGTGGCCCACAGGTCTCTGGCCAGTCCCCAGAGCAGGTAGTCCTGGCCAATCTGGAGCCTCAGAGCATCTCGGCACTGCACGTGGCTCACGAAGGTCCGGTTGCTTCCTCCTGGGTCCTTATCAATGCCTGTCCCAGGGGAGGTCACACAGGTGAGGTGTCACCTCCACCACAACACAACAGGGACACCCGTGTCACCCAGTCCCACACTGGGGACTCTCTGTGCCCAGGAAACCACGGCCACTCTTGGTGGCACCACCCCGCTGGTGGCATCGGACAGGGGTGGCACCCATTCCCTCCAGCTTTCCCCAGCACCCTTGTGTGTCTTCACCCCACCTGGGTGACACCGGACCTCATGGGTGTCCCCAGAACAGAAGCCCACCTGGGTGTCCCTTCCCAGTGGGTGTCCCCAGCATCCTTAGGTGATGCCAACCCACCTAGGGGCTCCCAAGGCACCCTACAGCCACCAACCCATCTGGTTGTCCCCACCACTGGCTGTCCACAGCTCTAGGTGACCCCCCCCACCATGTCCCTCAGGGTGGCCTTGGCCCCCAGCCCCGAGGTGCTCGTACCCATCTTGATGACGGAGAGGATGGTCATGATGTAGTTGTCCTGGGACAGCGACTGCTCCACTTCCACCAACTTCACCTTGTACACTGGGGAGGGGGACATCGCCGGGTCACCTCCACCCCTTCGACAGCACCCTCACCCCAAGGTGGGCCCTCAGCATGTGGGGGGCCTTTTGTCCCTCCCTTTCCTCTCCATGCCCCTCTAGATCCCCACCCATCCTTCTTGTCCCACCAGGTCCCACGTCCCCTCCCGTCTGTCCATGCTGCTCCTGTTCTTCTATGGCCCTTCATGTCCCCACCCAAGTCCTTTATGTCCCCTCTCTGTGTGTCCCAACTCCACCCGTGACCCCCATGTCCGCTATTATCCTTTGATGGCCTCCATGACCCCCGTGTCCCCTATGACCCCCATGTTCCCAGTGTCTCACCGTAGTCAACTCCAGGCTGACAGGCACTCTCAATGCGTTGGGTGACACTGATGGGGACGTCTTGCACGTGGTTCTTGAAGCAACTCTCTGTGGGGACATGGGGACAAGGCCATGACAAGGTTTACTGTGGTACGGACACGTCCTGTCAAGGCAGGGACGTGTCCCACCACGGCCAGGAGATCATCCCATCACAGTCACGACACACCCCATCTTGTCTATGACATGTCCCATCAAGGCCATGATGTGTCCCATCACGGTAGAGGTGTTCACCCAGTCTGGCCCCATGTCCCCGTGTCCCCACGTCACCTTCAGCACAGCGACACACGTCCCCATGGCAGATCTTGCTCAGCTTCCCACCTTCCTTGTCTGGATGGTAGAAGCGGGTGCAGCGGTCGTCTGGAAGGAGACGGGGACATGAGGAGGGTGGGGACACGAGGGGAAAGGGCCACTGGGACACACGGGGACAGGACAGTGGCAAGTGGAAGGAGGAGGTCAGCAGGGGATGCAAGGGGACGTGGGGGGACGTGGTGACGCAGGCATGGGGAGAAGATCAGCAGGGACATGGTGGGACAAAGGGACAGGAGGAGACACAGAGGGAGGGCACGGAGGGGACATTGCGGAAGCAGGGGACACAGAAGACCTGAGTGGGGACCTGAGGGTGACACGAGGGGACAGGGGACACACCGATCTTGTAGTAGCTGTAGACAGTGACCGAGGCGGGTTGGATCAAGCCCACCTGGAATCGCTGGTGGGCCTTGAAGGAGAAACACTCCTCGGCCTTGTGGGAGATCTGGGGACACGGGGACACGGGGACGGTGGTCAGCCAGGCTGGGGGTCAGCACCCCAACCCCCAGAGTGGCCCTGTCCCCAGCCATGTCCCCACGCTGCCCTATCCATGACCTGCACCCGACCCTGTCCTTGTCCACACCCTCCAGACCCTTCTCTTGTCCCCACCTCTGTCCCCGGCCATGTCCCCAGTGTCATTGCCATCTCTGTCCCTGTTCCATTCTCTGCCCATGTCCCCAACCCCACCTCTGTCCCCATCCCCGTCTCCATCTGTGTCCCCAGCTTCAGCCTCATCCCCGTCCTGTCCCTGCCCATGTCCCCAGCTCCATCCAATGACCACCCTTGTCCCTCTCTCATCTTGGCCACGTTCCACCTTGTCCCCATCCTCTCCCACCTTGTCCCCATCCCATCCTGTCCCCCACATCCCCACCTTGTCGAGGTAGATGACGAGGTTGCTGCGATCCGAGGGTGCTTGGTCGATCTCAAACTTGGAGATGTACCTGTCCACCCCGTCCGTCAGCTGGGGACAGGGACACGGTGACACCGGCGTTGCAGAGACACCAGGGGACACGGGGACACACAGCCAGGGTCACAGGAGAGTATGGGGACACAGTAACACCCGGGGACACAGTGACACCCAGGGACACGTGGTGGGACATGAGGACATGGGGGATATGTGGTGGGACACGATGGCACAAAGATGCAAGGTCCCAGGTGCCCCTGTGTGTCCCCGTGTCCCCACACTCACCCTCTTCAGGTCCTGGAGGTCAGGTGAGAAGCCGGTCAACATGGAGACATTGAGGATGGACATGATATGCATGAAGTACCTGTGGGGACAGGGCTGAGGTCACCTGCCTGTCCCCAACTGCCCCATTGTCCCCAGCATGCCCCTCCCTGATGTCCCCGTTCCCAGGGACCCCTATGGGACAAGGTGGGGACGAGTCCTGTTTGTCCCCACCATCTCCAGCCTTTCCCCTGATGTCTCCATCCCCCGTGTCCCCGTTGCCCTCCCGATCCCCAATGTCCCTGATGTCCCCAGTGTCCCCAGCCTGTCCTACCTGGTGCAGATGGTGATCTTGACAGAGCGGAAGACACCTTCCAGTTCCTTGCCTGTGGGGGGACATGGGGACAATGAGGGGGACATCAGAGGGGACATGAGGTGCCACTCAGAGTACACCTGGAGGACATGGGGACACAGTGAGGACAGGGTGAGGACACCAGAGGGGGACTCACCTGTCTTCATGTCCTCCACCTGCACCTGGAGGTTGAAATTGTCACACTTGTTCTCCTTCTCGGGGACCTTGGCGTTGTAGATGGTCACCACTGTCATCGTCCCCTTGCCCGTGCCCTCGGCTGTCACTGTGAAGTCCTCGTTCAACTTGGTCTGTGGGGAGAGGGGACGTTGGGGAGGGACAGGGGACATCCCCTGGGAGGGGCATGGAAGGGATGGGGTGTCCTGGGCCACGGTGGCACATGGGACCATGGAGGGAGCGTGGAAGGGACAGGGACATCCCGGGACACGGAGGGGACAAGAGCACTGCAAGTCACAAAGGGGACACAGATGTTGAAGAAGACAGGACATCCCAAGCCTTGGAAGGGCACAGAGGGGACAGACATGGAGGGGACACAGAAGAGACAGGGGCACCAGAGACCATAGCGAGGGGACGACATTGTCCTGGGCCATGAAGAGACGCAGAGGGGACAGGGACATCCCATGGACGGTGGCAGCAGGGTGAGCAGAGCTGCAGCCCCACGGTCCTGAGGGTGATGGTGGCAGCGGTGACGAGGGTCACAAGGGTGGGAAGGGTGGCGGTACCTCAGCAGAACGTGCCACCAGGGCGTTGCGGTTCTCAATGCGGTAGGTGATGGGTCTGGCCCGGCGCGGCAGCAGCACCGACACATCGAGGTTGAGGTCGAGTTGCTGTGGAGTTGCCACCTGGTACTGGGCCAACGCTTGGAACACCAACATGGTGGCCTGCAGGGACACCTGTGTCACCAGGGCTTGGGGACACCGGATGCAGCCGCCACAAAGGCCCCTGGGTGGCCCTCAGAGCAAGGTGACCCCGAGGGTTGGGGCCACCTCATATCATCCAGAAGGTACCCTTGTGGGTCTTCTGGAGCAGAGGTGGCCTAAAGGGCAGGACCTGTCCCCCAGGGTGCCCGTGGTGTGGAGGTGTCCCCAGGGACACATCATGTCCCCAAGAGCACCCAGGCTCTCGTGATGTCCCCAGGGACAGAGCCTGTTCCCCAGGGATGGGCATTGTGGGCTTTCCAAAGCCCTGGAGATCCCGTGGCACCAGGGTTGTTCCCCACGGACAGGCCACGTCCCTGTGGGTCCCAAGGACCCTGAGGTGACACCCAGGCCCTGAGCAGTCCCACAATGCCTTTGGGGTTCCACAGCATCAGAGGTGTCTCCCAAGAGACCTGTCATGTCCCTGGAGTACCCAGGGTCACACGATGACCCTCAACAAAGCCCTCAAGCTCTATGTCCCTGCCCCACCTCCCCGTGGCCGTGGGTGCCAGCAGAGCACGCGTGGGTGCCAGGAGGGTCTGTAGCCCACCTGAGTGGATCCGTAGCCACCACCAAAGTAGTTCTGCTGGGTGAGCCACCGGGCCACCGGTCCCGTCAGCTCCGGCTTCTCCATTTGCAGCAGGGCCAGCAAGGCGTAGGAGGTCCCCTCGATGTTGTAGGTGTGGGCGTTACGTTCCTCCCACCGTTGACCCTCTGAGGTGACACGAGTCCCTCAGAACCCTCTAGAGATGATTTCTCCCTCACCAGGGAACCCATCGATACCTCTCCCATGCCCACACCCACCCTGGTTTTGCCCCCCCTGAGCTGAGACATCACCTTTGGAAAACTTCATGAGAACTTTCTCGCTTTTGAGCTTCCCTGTCATGGCCAAGGCGTAGGAGGTCAGGGCCACCGTGTAGGGGCGGGCCAGCGACTGGTACCTCCGGGCAAGGTATTCAGCGGCTTTGTTGATGCTCGTCTCCAAGTTCTAGGCCAAAAAGACAGTGATGTTGGATTCTCAGGTGACAGCTCTAAGGGTTGGGTTCTTCTTCTTGAAGCACCGTCCTTCTGTGTGGCAGGTGCCCGTTGTCCCCACCCTCCCCACGTAGGGTTGAGAGCTCTAGCCACTCACGTTGACATAGTCCTTGCAGATCTCCCGGGCCTCCTGCAGCGCGATGAGGACAAAGGCCGTCAGTGACACCTCGGGCTCAGCACCTTGGTAACCTCCCTGCATCAGGGACCAGAGGGAGCAAACCTCAGGAGCGTGGTGGTCACAGCACCTCCTGCCCACCCAACACAGGCCTTTCCCCAGAGCTCATTCCAAAAGTCCATCCCCTTCAAGCCAATGGGGCTTTGGCCACCAGCAAGGAGAGGGTTGGTTCCCCCCCATACCACCATCTCCTTATGGATGACAGGACCATCTTCATGAAAACTCCCATCCGGTTTCTGCTTCTGCAGGATGAGCCATTTGATGGCCCCACAAACCACCTCAGGCTCAATGTCAATCAGCTTGATGGCCATGGCAAAGACTTTGGCCACGTAGGCAGTCAACCTGGGGACAGGAGGACCTTAGCATCACGGCCGACCCTGCCCTTGGGACCCACATGATGGTGGTGGTGGCAGCGTGACCCTCACCAGGTGCTTGATTGGCGGTTGACGAAGGCGGCGTAGGAGCTGTCGGGTTTCCGGAAAGCGAGTTGTTGGGTGTAACCTGGGGAGGAGATGGTGGTTGGTCAACAGAAGTGGCAGCCGGGGGCGGCTTCAGGCCACAGATGTCCTCCAGATGTTGGCCAACACAAGGAGCACCTTGGTGTGGCTTCAGGCCATCAATGTCCTCCTCCACCTCTTGGCCAACACAAGAAGCACCCAGCCAAGCTGAAGTAGTTTCAAGGCCACCAACCCACTCGGAAGCACACCCCACCACAAACCAGTAGCTCTGGAAACACCCAAAGCAGCAGCACCCAAGACACCTCATCTTCAATGGCGCAGGTTTTCTCAGCACCTTGGACGACGGTGACGTTTTGCACCCCTAGAGAGGAACCCAGGGGATGGTGACACCCTTTGGGAGATGGTCCCACCTTTCTTAATCAAGTTGATGGCCTCAGCGCGCCGGTCAATGCCGAAGGCTTCCCACTGCATCGTGCTGTCCAGGTAGTGGGTGGCGATGACCGTGGGTGTCATCCCGATCATGTTCTGCTCCCCAGACCCCGATGGCTTCACGATGAGGTGCTGTAACTTGGAACCATCAATGGCTTCCACCATCGGCATGGACACAGGGTTGCCTGGACCAAAAGAAGGGGACACGTCAAGCCCAGGATGCCTCACCCCTCCCAGATCATCTCCAAGTGCCCCTTCCCCTGCTCTCACCTTGGATGCTGACTCTCGTCTCCGACTCCGTGTTGGGGACAATGTCAGAGAGGTTTGATGCCCTCACCTTGACCTCCTGGACACCATCTGTGGGGTGAGGTCAGGATGGAGATGAGGTGAACCAGCCCTGCCCCACATCTGCAGCAGGATGTCCCTTGGCCCTCAAGATGTTCCAGAGCCATGCCACGATGTCCCTTCTTCCTTGAGATGCCCCAGCTCCATAGTAGGATGTCCCTTGTCCCCCAGGATGCCCCAGACCCACAGAAGGACATCTCTCATTCCCTGAGATGCCCCATCCCCATATCGGGATGTCCCTTGTCCGCTAAGATGATCCAGTCCTAGCCTTGGTGCTACATCTGTCATCCCAGAGGATGTCCCAGATCCAGAGGGGGACATCCCCAAGACCGGCCGGAGCCACTCACTGATTCCCTTCTTCTTCGGGTCCAGCTCAATTATCTTCACCGTCTTCTCCAACCTCATCCCTTCGGGCTGCAGAGGAGAGAGTTAACGCTAAAGCTTGGGCTGCTTTGAGGTCCCCCCTTGACAACCTCTCTGGGATGTCCAGGAAAGGTGTCCCAGTATAAACCAGCACCCACAGGTTCTGGTGCAAACTAGGAGCCCCCACTGGAGAATCCTGGTGGGAGGTTCCTTCACCCCTGGGTACCAAGCCCAGGGTGGGAGCGGAGACTGGGATGTCACAGGGGTGGGACGCTGGGGCCATTTCGAGGCTGGAGGTGGCACTAAGTGGTGGAGACCCCACCAGCAGCAACGGCCACTCACCACAACTTTGAGCTTCTTCTTGACCCCGTCAGCCACGTACTTGTCCCGGACGGCCGCCTTCACCTCGACATCGTGGAGCCCCAATTGCAAGGGCACGATGACAAAGGGCACAGCCCACGATGACTTGGCCATCAGCTTGAGGACCTGCTGGTAGCGCGTCTTGGAGGTGGAGGCACTGCACAGGATTGACTTGTTGTACATCAGCTCCACACGCACCTGCAGGGCCCGGAGATGTTGATGGGGAGGTTCAGGTGACCCCAGATCCCACCGCCACCCTCCTCAAGAAGCCCGGGAGTGGTTCCCCTGCCCACCGTGATCGGGTGCTCCCAGTAGTTGTAGAGGATGGCGCGGATCTCCACCTGCTCGTTCCTCACCACCGAGTAGGGCAGGCGCAAGTCGATGAAGAAATCCTTCATCACCGTGATCTCGTAGGGGTCGGCCACGCACAGCCCTGTGGGGTGGCCCCCAGGGACACGGGGTTCAGGCTTAGGGGCTTCCTGGGCCTCTCATGTCCCAGGGAGATGCCCCTGGCTTTCAGAGATCCCTCAAGTCCCGTAGAGTCCTCCCATGGCTTTGGAGATCCCTCAAGTCCCATAGAGTCTTCCTATGGCTTTGGAGATCCCTCAAGTCCCATAGAGTCTTCCTATGGCTTTGGAGATCCCTCAAGTCCCATAGAGTCCTCCCAAGGTCCTCAAGACCCAAGGACTGCCACCAAGCTTTGGAGGATAGACCCAAAGTTTGGGGCACTTCTCCAGTGATATGAACCCCTCTAAGAGTCTGGAGATCCCTCCGACCCCAAGGAAACTCACCAGGATTTAGGGAACCCCTCAAGTCCCAGGAACCACCCCCAAGGCTTGGGGGAGTCCTGTGATCCCCAAGGAGAGCTTCCCACTCCACCACGTACCCTTGGTCTGTGAGAGGCTGACGGCCAGGACCTCCCACGTGGTGATGGAGTCCTTCAGGTACACGGGCAGGGTCTTGGTGGAGATTCTGGAGAGGGTGGGAATGACCAAGGAGGTCCTAACCAGCCCCAAGCCGGACCAGGGAGGTGTAACCAGCCAGCAAGCTGGAGTAGGGACTGGGATAGGTGGTCTTCAAGCTAGAGCAAGGGGTTGGAGGTGACCCCTGTGCTGGACCAAGGTGTCATAGCTGGTCCCCAAGCTACACCACGGGGTTGGAGGTGGCTCTTGTCTGGACTTGGAGGGAATCAGAGCTGATCTCTGGATCAGGTGAGGCCACGTCCAGAGCTGGGCAGGGAGGAGGTGATGACACCCACGTTGATCCATGGGGTGGAGGGGTCGCGGGACAAGGGCACGGGGCTCACCCCAGCTCATTGGGCTTCTCTGTCAGCACCTCAATTCGCCACAACCAGCTCTCCGGGAAGAGGCTCCTCGAGGTGATGTCCTCGTCAAACAAGAAGAAATCGTCCTCCTCGCCTGGGGGTAACAGCAGCCCTCTCGACCGTGGTCTCAGGGGCCCAACCCCTGGGCGGAGCCAGTGATGTCCCAGCACCACCCTCGTCGTGCCCAAGTATCTTCTGGGCATTACCCAACTTTCACCCAGCATTGTCCAAAATTCACCCAAGTATTGTCCAAGGACAGGGCAAGTGACTCCTGAGATTCACCCGACCTTCACCCAACCTCAACCCAACCTCAACCCAAGGGTAGCACAAGAAATGCCTGAGGTTCACCTGATCTTCACCCAACCTCAACCCAAGGGTAGCACAAGCAATGCCTGAGGTTCACCTGATCTTCACCCAACCTTCACCCAACCTCAACCCAAGGGTAGCACAAGCAATGCCTGAGGTTCACCTGATCCTCACCCAACCTCAACCCAAGGGTAGCACAAGCAACTCTTGAGGTGCACCCAACCTCAACCCAAGGATACCACAAGCAACGCCTGAGGTTCACCCAACCTTCACCCAAGCACCAACCCCAACCCCACCATCACCCATCACTTGCTTCGAGCCAGCTCAGGGTGGGACTGGCGCTGCTTCTGCTCGCGGACGCCCTTGATGTAGTTGCAGCAGTCGAGGAAGGCCCGGACACAGGCTTCTCCATCCTGGATGTAGGTGGTCCTCCGTTCACAGCTGTGACCCATGGGGTTCTCCTTCATGCCGTCCTCGCAACACTTCCGCAGCATCTTGTACTCAGCCACCGTCTGCACTGAGACACTCAGCTGGAACCCAGGCCCCAAACCCCCGGCCTGAGGGGCGTCAAGGACATGGGACATTCTGGTGACCACTGGGAGATGGGATGTTGTGGTGGCACCAGGGATGTGGGACACTCTGATGTCCCTCTAGGACTTGGATCACTGGTATACGCTGAGGGATGGGAAGTTCTGGTGTCCCTCAAGGACCTGGGGGACTTTGGTGTCCGCAGGGACCTGGGACACTCTGATGTCCCTCAAGGACACTGGAATACACTGTGGCATGGGATGTTCTGGTGTCCCTTAAGGACCTGGGACACTTTGGCATCTTCAGGACCATTGTGGTCTCCCCAGGGGCTCGGGATGCTCTGGTGTTCCTGGGGAGAAGGGACACTCCCGGTGCCACCTACCTTTGGTGCCTTTGTACTCGATGAACGGTGGAAAGTGGCGCGTTGGCTTCGCAGGCTGTGGACACTGGACCTCTGGGGACAGAGGGGACACAGGTGAGGACCCCACAGTGTCCCAGCCCCAAACCCAAGCGGCACTTCCCTTGGACATCAGCTGTCACACCCCAAAGCTCAGGGACCACATCCCCCACCCCAAGGTGTCACACTCCCCCATCCCTCAGGTGCCACCTCCGCAAGGTACCACCTCCCCTGTCCCCAAAGGGCCGCCCCAGGTTGTCCCAGTGCCCTACCCCCTCGCTGCGGTGTGGAGATCTGCACGTTGGTGACCAGGCTGAGGCCAGCGTCAGCGAAGACTCCCACGTTGTCCCTCCCACCGCCAAGGGTGCAGCCGATGTCACTCTTCTCCACGACGTCCCAAACCTGCCACCAACAGGGGACAGCCATGACAGCCACTGCCACCACCCAGTGCGGCCAGCGCGGGGGTTAGGACCTGGGCACCCACCTTGGTCTGGGTGAGCTTGTTCTTCTTGTTGAGGACGAAGACGCCCTTGTCCACGGCCACCAACCCCACGTGGGCATTGTGGTCACCCTCGATGCGCAGCCGCACGGGTGTCCCCGGCTCGTGCACCCGGTTGTCACCTTCTGTCGCTCCCTTCACCACCAGCTGCCAGGGACACGAGGTGGGGGCTCCACATCCATGGGATGCCCCCAAAACCCCTTCACCACACCCCCAGGAGCTGCTCCAAGAGGGTACCCCAACCCCAGAGGTTGCTGGAGTCCTCCAGGGGTAGCTGATGGAACATCTGGACCATCCATAGGCCACCCAAAGCCCACCCATGAGGTGCTCAAGCCCTTCATGGAGCACCCAAACCACCTAAGTGTCACCTCATTCACATCAAGGTCCCCCCCCAACTCTTCCAAAGTCCCCCAAGGCCTCCCAAGGGCCACCTCAAGGGTTCCTCAAGCCACCGCCAAGGCCCAGCCAAGGCCCCCACGAGCCACCCGCGACCTGCGGGACAGCGGGGACAGACTCACGGTGCCCATGCAAGTGTCCTTGACATCAATCCAGACAGAGTCGGCCACCATCTCGCTGGGCATCACGTAGTAGTAGGCCACGATGCGGAAGGAGGGGATGAGCTCGGCCGTCACCGGCAGCGACATGGTGACCAGGCTTTGGCCGGCCTCGTGCCGCTGTCGCCCCACGCGGACGATGCGCCCCTTGCTCATGATCTGGGGTGGGCAAAGCGAGGTCACGCTGGGGGGACACCTGGACACCTCTCTCCCTCAGCTGGGGTGGGCCGTTGGTCGGCCCAAGGGTGCTCACCAGGTAGGTGAAGTAAGGGACGGAGTCCCGGACAGCGTTGCTGTTGCTCTTGAGGTGGAAGTTCACGACCAGGTTGTCACCAGGTTGCACCTCGGTGGCCCCCACGGCCAGGTGGAGGAAGTTGCCGGAGCTCCCTTGGCTGCGATAAGCTTTGGCCGTCATCTGCCGCGAGGCCTGGCGGTCAGGGGGCAACCCTGGCTGGTCCGTCCGCACCTGCCAGGCAGGGGACACGGTGGCAACGTGGTCAACAGGGAGAGGAGGGGACCTGGGCAAGGGTCAGCATGGAGGTCTTGGCTGTCCTGGTCTCCATGACTCCTGCTGCCCTGGTGCTTGGTCAATGGTGATCATCTC
Source organism: Actenoides lindsayi (assembly GCA_025331215.1). NCBI lineage: Eukaryota > Metazoa > Chordata > Aves > Coraciiformes > Alcedinidae > Actenoides > Actenoides lindsayi. The sequence goes on along the minus strand of WTSP01009418.1, from coordinate 2,165 downwards.
GGTGGTCAATGGTGATTATCTCCTTGGTCAATGGTGATCATCTCGGTGGTCAATGCTGACCATCTCCTTGGTCAATGGTGACCATCTCCTTGGTCGATGGTGACCATCTCTGCTACTCTGGGTTTCTTGACCACTGCAGACAACTCAACCACCTTGATCCCTCTCACCTTGGCCACCTTGGTCCTTGGTCAGTGATGACCCGAGTGGCCCTGACCTCTGGTCCCCATGGGTGTCCGTGCCATTATGGTCCCCCATTCCTGCTGTGCTGGCCCTTGGCCAATGGTGACCATGCTGGCCACGATCCTTGGTCACCCCAGACACCTCAGCCACCTCACCTGTCTCAGCAAGAGGTCACCTCAAGCACCCCTGTCCCCAGCCAACTTGGCCACCCCAGTTCCAAGGCCACCCCGCTCCTTGTCCCCACTCACGGTGATGGGCACGGTGTCCTTGTTGGCCGGCATGTTGAGGACCAGCTTGGCTGTGCCGTCGCGCTGGGTGGAGACGAGGCCCTGGAAGCCATCAGCCTTGATGGTGACACGCGGAGCCGGGGAGGCGTCTGGGTTGGTGACGTAGACCTGCAGGGCACACGGTGGGACGTGGGGACATTACATGGGGACACACGGGAGGGATGTGTCCCCTGGAGCCATCCAGGTGACACAGGGATGGGCCGCGGTCCCCAGACCCTCTCCAGGTGACACATCAATATGACAGAAGGACAGATCCTGGTCCCGGAGTCTCCTCCACCCATAACCCCCAGGCTTGCCCCGTCCCCATCCCAATGCTGGTGACCCCCATGGAGGTCCTGGGCCAAGGCCACCGCTGTCCCCACCACTGTCCCCAGGAGCCGTTACCGTCAGGTCAAAGGGCATCCCCGGCTTGAAGTACTTGGGGGTGTGGGTGAAGTGGATGGTGTACGGGGACGTCACGATGCGGATGCCGCTGCGCTCGGCCTCCACCATGTCACTGCCTGCGGTGGCCACGGTGTCACCCGGTGCTGGGACAGGGCTCCCAGAGTCCCCTGGGCACAGCTCTGGCCCCAGATGTCCCCAACCCCACATCTCCCTATCCTTGCTGTCCTCAACCCAACATCTCCTGAAACTTTGCTGTCCCCAACCCAACATCTCCCCATCCTTTGCTCTCCCCAACCCCACATCTCCCCATCCTTTGCTCTCCCCAACCCCCCACCTCCCCCTCCTTTGCTCCCCCCCACCCAACATCTCCCCATCCTTTGCTCTCCCCAACCCCACCCGCTGTCCCCACCCCTCTCTCTGCCCCACATGTCCCCAAGCATCCCCCCACCCACCCAACCTGTTGAAGGCTGTGACAGAGACGTAGAAGCCCACCATGGCCTCTCGTGTCCCCCAAGTCCCCAGCGTCCCCTGCGGGGTCCTCCCCATCCACACCTGACTCGGTGAGAACGGTGACGGAGATGTAGAGCGAATGTCCCACCAGCTCCTGGGGGTTGGCGAACCTCTCCCGCAGCATGGCCATGGACAGCACGGCTTCGCCGTCCCCGTCCACCACCTGTGGCAGGGATGTGGTGGGACAGGGGACAGCTTGGGGACCGGGATGGGGACAGGGATGGGGACAAGGACAAGGACAAAGTCACCTGGATGCGCCTAAGGGACTGGGGGATGCTCTTCCTCTCGTCGTCCACCATAACGCCGAAGAGGACAAAGGCTGATCCCTGCAGGCGCTTCCCGTACAGGTACCTGGGGACAAGCCACCGCTGTCACCATCAACCCTTGTCCCCGTGTCCCCATCCCATCCTCATCGCTGTCACCCCGTGTTCCCACATCCTCTTCTCACGCAGCCCTGTCACCACCTTGCCCCCTGTCCCCACCACTCTGGCCCCTGTCACCCCACGTCCCCCTGACATCCGATCAGCCCCTGTCACCTCCATCACCCCGTGTCCTCCTCAACCCCTGACATCCCATCACTCAAGGTCACCTCCATCACCCCGTGTCCTCCTCACCCCCTGACATCCCATCAGCCCCTGTCACCTCCATCACCCCGTGTCCTCCTCATCCCCTGACATCCTATCGCCCCCTGTCACCTCCATCACCCCGTGTCCTCCTCACCCCCCGCCATCCCATCAACCCATCCCCCCCCGCCCACTTCCCCCCCTCCCCCCCCCCCCCCCACCCCCCCCCCCTTTCCCCCCC
>WTSP01009416.1:0-15113 GCA_025331215.1 Actenoides lindsayi | reverse complement strand
GTATTAGTAGCCCAAGATTCAGCACAATTCAGACAGTGTATGTTAGAAATAGACAATAAATGCAGAACCATTTTATAAACAATTATTTGAAAAAGACTTAAGGTGTTATAGATCATAAACTTACATCCCATTCTCCCAGTTTGACCTCCCTCTACACAGCCCTCTGTTGGGCTACACATTAAGTATCTGGGCAGCAGTCAGTGTACTGATGGGCTACAAACTTAAACAGCAACAACTACCTTCTATTCAGCTGCACTAAATTGTGGCTCCTACAGCAATAATACTAGCTTTTCCATCCCATATTTCATTCTCAGAGATGGAGTGCATAATCAGCAGGTAAATGAGACAGTGGTCTGTTGCATGGTGAAGTTAAGAGTACTATTTGAAAAAATGAACTAAGACACTTTCTGTAAACCCAGCAGACAACTTTTCCTTTGTCTATTTAGACTATTACTCGCCAACTACATTTACAGAAGCACCCTGAAACCAGCAGTGTAAACTCTGCCTTGAAACATCACCAAGCATGTCGTACTGTCTTAATATTTTTATATTATGTATACACAATATTGTATATATGGAGTATATTTGTACCCTTTATTTCCCATGACAATAAGGGAGATCACCCAATTCATCTCCTCATAACTAGGCCATCATCTCCAAGGTTTAACATCTGCCTAATAGACCTCAATTACAACACAGTTTCCTTGTGCTTCTCAGATTTGAGTAGCTTCCATCTACCTCCTCTAAAAAAAGAGAAGGCAGCCTCTTCTCACTGCCTGTAATAAGTCCCATGCCATGTTTAAAGATGACAGTCAACATGCACTTAGGAAGCAGTATGGGCCACAAGCACAGCAGATTAATCTGAGTTAAAACTAGGAAGCAGCTGACTTCTGGGAATTAAACACTTCAAACCATTTCAACTACATGTGCTCTTTAGTCAGCTTCTGACTTCTTTTATGACCTCCTGTGTTAAAGCTGTAATATTATCAAGAAATGTGGGAATAGCAACTAGTAAGCCAGTTACCTATGCAACGAGTCAGCTACATGATTTACAGCCCAGTAAAATAAGGAACATGCCAAGCTTTTGAAAGGCAGATTGAGAAAACTTTCTGGCACAACCTTTGAAGAGCATCAAACATTTTAATACATAATTTAAATGATAGTGTTAATTGCAGAACCAATGCCTTGAATCTAGCTGTACAATTTTATCATGAAGACATAAGAACTAGAAAAGATTTTTGGATCCTAACCTACCTAAGACAGACTTAAGACAAGTTACAGGAAGCACAAGAGACCAACCTAAGAAGTTACACAACACACATGAATATGAGCATCCCCATTCACCAAGCATCTCCTACACAACTCTTAGAAGCTTTAGCTAGATTCCATTTATTGAAGATCCTACATTGACCTATATGTGTCTGGTCATGCTTCCTCTGGAGAATGATGATTGCTTTCATCTTCATCCCGACTTGTGTCAGTCAAATTTATACTTAATCATATTAGTTTTTACAAGTCTAATGAAAAAAAACACAAACAAACCTCTATGGATATCCTCATGTTTCTTTGTTTAATAAGTAGACATTTCTTTGAGCAGCAGAAATATCCCTTAACACCTTTGTAGAAAAAAAAGCAGTCCTCAGTCAAGTATTCAGTACTGTACCTTACTCAAACATGAAGTTGCTTTAGCAGGTACTGTAACTGAAAAGAAAAACAATACTGATATATTAGGTAACTCAGTTTTGAACAAAGCAATTCCCTACACCATCTATTCAAGTAGCTAAACTGAAGAGCTCTTGCTCATTACTACAGGTAATGAATTAGAAGTTTTTGCAGATAAGACCCCTAAAAATATGGATCTACTGCAAAGCAAAATCTGGTGGTTAAATATTTCAGCCTAATTAAATAGATTGTGCAGGAGCACATGGACTTCATTTCATGCTACAACTATGGTACACAATAAGGTATTAGGCCTACGACTGGTTTTGGGCAAGAAGATTCAACTACTTTAAGGAAAACCATCAATCTTCAAACATTTGAATCTGTTTGGCCCAATTCTGTACCAAACAGCTCCATCTTCCCACTGCAAGCAGGCTGTGCAGGGTTTCCTTCGCATGCCTGAAAAATGCTCCCCTAATATGAAACATAGCGGTATACAACTCCAGTGATAATGTTCACTCAAAGGTGCTCATTGATGACAAGGCCCATGAACATGCTCAGGAGAACTGCCTTCTGTGCTGCATTTAGCCAGTACTTCTAGCATCTTCCTCCTGTTCACTAGCCAGTTTTGATCACCAGCACCCAGATCCACCTGATGAAGCACTTGCAAGCAAGAAGAATGAACTCAACTTACTTGGCAGGTACACAACCAACGTATTTATGTTTGAAGCAAACTATAGTAATTCCTTCCCCACTACTGTGTTCTGCATTTCCAGTGAAAAAAACAAAGGAACTGCTAAAACTCTCAGTGGTGCATAAAGTACACCAAGTCTATTTATCAGAGGACTTTATTTCGAATCGACTCGTAACATTCTGTACTTACATTAATTATGGTTCTTTGAGAAGTGGTCTGCCTAGCTCCAATAAGTAACCTTAATAGATTTTGCTATGAAATTCACATCAAGTCAGTCTTGTTTAAGCTCAAAATAGGACTATGAAAGGAGAGTATTTCCTAATTATTTTTATTTAGTAGATATCCAGGATTAATTTAGCACTATGATCTCCACAGAACGCCTACTTGCTATTTATTAACCTAAGAGTAAGATAGTAAATAGCTCAGCAAACTCATCCATATATGCCTATCTTTGTCTCTCAACCCTAACATGCTGTTCTGTTGCTGTCAAATATGCCTGTGTTTCTGTACACTAAGGAGAAGGAACCATGACAATCTGTTCTCTCCTTAGAAACACAAGCTGTGTTTGGCTGGTTGAAAAAAAAAAAGTCTGTCAAACCAGTAAATATGCTACAATACTTGACAATTTCACTGAACTAAGTTTAAGACCTGAGCTTTTAGAACACTTATGTTACTCTAGCTTTGTGTGCATGCTTAAAAGCATCAGTAAGAACTACATCTCACTGTACTATGAAAAACCAAGTTTCTGCAATCTGCCAGATGAGAAAGAACGAGAAACAGCAAGCCTACAGTATGACATGATACAGTGCAGGATCCTGAGATTACAAGCTTTTGTCTATTTGGCCAGAAGACTAAGTTACCTCGGCCCAAAAAGCCCATTAAAAGTACCCTGCTACTGCTGTAGAAACTGCTGCAAATGCAAAGGAAACACAGCATGGCCAAAACACTCTTCCAAAAGGCACTGGAACCTTATTTTGGGAGACAGTCCATTCATGGCTATTTGCTCTTTGAGCTAAGCAGAAGGTAATTCACAATTCATTTTGAATCATCTTAGTGAAGGGGGGAGGTGCTCCCAAACTAGAGGTGAAAACAAAACACAAAAGGGAAAACAGGCAAAGCTGAAAAGAAAGAACACTGGTTAGCTGGTAAGAGTAGCTGTTCAGCCAGGTAAAGTGGAAGTTCTAGGGAGATGGCTGTCAAAACACTCATACTAGGAGACCAAGCATCCACGAGAATGAATTGGCACAGAAACAAAGCACACATGCCTTAGGATTACAAAATGAGGCTGTCTGTAACCCAAATAAGCAGTGCTGCCTCCATCCTTTAGGACCTCCCTCTTATACAGGGAGCTGTTCCATACAGTAATCAAGCTGCACCTTGAGTGATCATTTCTCCACAGAAAAAGCCCACACAAGATCATCTGTAGAGACAGAATCAGAAGCAGTACACAAAACAAGTGAAGAGGACTAGAGACTGCCAAGGAGAGGCATGTGGAACATACAGGGGCATTAAATATGTTAGTCCTTCAAGTTGGAGTTTAATCAAAAGAATATAGCAATATTTGAACATGTGAACAAGTTCAGACAACAGGACGATTCCCCTCCCAAGCTTATTAAATAGAGCAGCTCCTGAGCCCTGTAGGGCCAACTATAGCTTGAAATAAAAAAACCCACAAACCTCAGCAATATATTGTCAACACAGAAGTTTGCATAGATGGTTTAGTCCTAAAGACTAATTAAATTAAGGAAAAACATACTGACATTGTTTGGGGTTTTTTCCTCCCAGGGCTCCTGCATTACTGCCAAGTAAGATATTCTAGTGCTTGATTAAATTGTTTTTGTAGCTGAGTCCTCTTTGGAGGCAGATTGTCTCAGAAGAAGTGTTTTCTTTGTGTTCCAATAATATCTTTCTAATATGATCATTCACAAGAACGCTGGGTACAGAAAACACTCGGTCTCACTATTTCAGCTTTCAAGACCATTTCTATGAGAAAGCAATGAAAAAAGTTGCCAATCAGCCTCAATTAAGAAATAGATGCTTTAGCTAATGAGGTTCTGAAATTCTTGCTACAAGTTAAATGGTCAAAAAAACCCCAAAGTAAAAGACTCCTGAATGAATTTGTTACTTCAAGTTCTTTCTAGCACTACACCAAAAGAATCCACTTCAATACAGGTCTGAAAAGTGAGAGAGTCCAAGCTTCACAGTACCATTGGAAAAGCTGCTGAATCAAAACTTCCAAATATAGAGCAATAAGCCTTGGTTTGCACACTAGGCTCATTACTTGGAATTGTAATTTGTCTTCACATAACTGACTGTTAATCATGACTTAGTAGCTCTTCATAAGGACTGAAGTATTCAGGGTGGTTCATACTTTTGGGTTAGATCATAGTGTCACTGCCCAGGCTGGCTAGTGCACTGCTGTGATTTTTATTCTCTCACATGAAATCACAGCAAATTTAGTAAGTTCCATACATGTGCCATTGACTGCAGTAGTATAACATTTAAAAAAAGACTAAACTAGGCACCCAGTGACTCTTAGTGTTCTTGATGCATTACTCATCTTGATATTCTTATTTAAGTAAAATTTCTATCCCTCTGCTTCAAAACTGCACTTCAACAAGTCCATCTTGATAGCTCAGTCTGCTTAACTTCCAAAACTCAAAATAATTGTCTCTACCTCTCACCAATATGAAGTTACTATTTAAGCCAAAAATTATCTTCCCTTCTGACATTGCTTTGTATGCAGTGCTCTGACAGCAAACTTAAATTCTTCATCTGAACTCTGTTCTTCAAATCCCAAATTCATTGTGTTATTAGAAGCTTTCCTTACTCTGAAACACCTTAAACTATTTCTTACTCAATTCTTCTGTATTCTCCCATTGTATAGTGGGATGTTCTCTATTAGTTTCTAACAGCTCACCTGAATCATATTCTTATAGTACTATATGCTTTCCAACAGCACACAATAGAAAATTATTTATGAAGGCCAGCTTTTCCTCAGATTTTTACAACCCCATTAATTAGTCATATGATTTGGTTCCAAACCTGCCATGTCTCTTCAGTGATACATTGGGTTGTTTTGTAATTCAAACCATGAGTTTGTCATTCAATGATAAGTAATTTCCAAAGTTAAAGAGCTACTAAGGAAAAAAAAAAAATCGTAAAACCAGCTTGGTGTAGGATTTCTTCAGCACATAGACCCTCAAAGTGCAACTATGTGGGCTGCCAGTCTTTCATATTTCCACTGAGAAAAACCATTCTAGACCAAAAGTTCAAATCCAACGAACATGTGGATTAAAGGCAGCCAATACCAAAATGCACTCTGCTTACTTAAGAGTTCAGACATGATTAAAAGAGTTAGGTATTGACAACTTAACTATCAGACCAAATACTTTCATTTATTTTACTTAAATCTCAGAATTAAATAAACACCAGAAAACAGTTTGCAGAATTAGCAACAATTCACCCACAACAACTAATTATTGTTTCAGCAGTCAGACCTGAAGGCAAGAGAATGCTATCAAGTGTAGAGACAAACATGTTCCTCCAGCTGTTTGCCATACTTATTGGACATAATAAACTTGATATGCTGGAGGCTGTAATTAATCTTTACTAAGTGAACACTCTTATGATGACTTGCCTACTGAGCTGTTTAATGACACTTAAGGCTTTGATAAGTAAATAAATTAGTTCATTACTGTCAGTTTGCCTTTTTTGAAAGAGATCAGATTTACATAGCTTGCCTTACTCAGTCATCACCAGCTACAATACTTTGACCCTGAAGCTGACGAAAAGGGCATTCCATTTCCAAGCTCTCAACTCAAATTTATACATTACTTCCAATAATATAATTTCTGTTTTTAAGAAAAAGCTGGCAATCTTTCCTGGTAAGAGCTTGCTTTTAAAATTAATTACATTGGAGTGATATTATTATTTGCCTTTCTGTTACTACATCTCATGACTCACGGTAACTTGGGGAAAAGTGAAGCTGCAGTGCCCTCTTGTGAGTCGTCAAATCTCTTTTGCAGAAGTTGTTTTATTAATATTGTCAGTTGGGCAGCATTTGCACTACAAACTGCCTCCTCTTAAGGAGTACGGCACTTGTTAGTATATAGAACATATATGTATATGTTAGTATACATACACACACCTCCTCCATCTAACTATTGTCAAACTAATAAAGACACTCTCATAAAAACCAGTAACATTTAAATTCCACTGAACTTAGTGACAAAGGGTAATAGGCTAATTTATTCCCAACTTCCAAAAAAACAGTTTATCAGAGCCATTATCATATATCACAGTCTTCTTTTAGTAAGTGTTCCTGGAAAAAAAAAACACCTAACAAAAATCACGTGGGCATACACACTGAAGAAACCTTCCTGTAAACTAAGCATTATCACTAGGTTGCTAAGGACTGGAGAAAAAGGTCACTGTTGGAAGTTAGAAAAAGGAAGGAAGGAAACAAGTTTTTAGTAGAGAGAGTAAAAGCACTAAAACAATTCAACAATCAAACCCAGCGTAGACAAAAAGCAATCCTAATACCTTGATGTGTACAGGAAACAATCAGAAGATGGTGATAAAGGTCTGTAGAAGCAATGCATGGCTATTGGGTTAGGACAAATAACTAAAATTTCATTTTTAGGGAACTACAGTTGGAAGTTAGCAGAAAGTCTGCAGCTGAACTCAAAGTCAATTTTTATATTCCACAGCATTACAAAATAAGTGGCAAATATCTGAAAACTTACTGAAGTTCTATGGTACCAATAGCAAACTAAACAAGGGACACAGGACCAGAAACCATACTATATAATGATTCTGTTGCCTAGGAAGTACTTATTAGAATTAACTTTCTACGAAGTGGCAGTGTGCTGTCTGCTAATTATATTCTATTGAAAGACTCAACTTTCTCATTTCCCTGGCATAGATCAAGTTTATTGTCTGCAGTAATAGACCACCACCCAACAAAGAATCACCAGTAGGCTAAGCTGCCCATTACTGTTTCAGTGAGGTTTTCCCCAAGTAACATTTAAAAAGGCCTCTAAGTTTAATTTTAGCATATCCTTGCCCTTCGTGTCTGGAAAAGAAGTTGGACAGAAATGAAGCTTAACACAAAAAATTCAAGGCAGAACATTTGCAAGTCCTTATAAGTTCATCTTACCACATAAACTTATCACTTCTAAGCAGAAGTTAAATATTTGACTTCAGCCTAGAGAGTCAAGGTCCAAAGGAACTTCAGTTGTTTAGGCCAAGATCCAAAGAATTATTTCAGCTGAATTTCAGCAAGCAAGTCCAAACTGCTGCAAAATCCCCATGAAGCAAAACCTCTCTCCTGTGAGTTCCTAACCCCACTGGCAGCCAGCCACACCTCTGCTCTGCCTCCAGCTCCCTCTTGGAAGGCTTCAGGACTGCAGATGAGCAGGACGGCTGCAGCTGGCCTGGGGGGCTCTGACAGGACTCCAGCTTGACCAGGGACTGCCAAAATCACTTCAACCAAATGACTGCTGCATCCCACACAGTTTAGCTCGAATCAGTCCTCAGGAGAAGACATTGTGGGGCACACAGATGTAGGATTTCTTTAGTTGAGAAATTTTACAAACAATACCTTACTGAAAACCCTATGGCAGGTGCAGCAGTCACAGAGCCACTCTAGAGCTGTGCTACAGATGAACACTTCTAGTCTAGAGCAGATGATCCAAGGTGATTACTACAGTGAATATCTTTTCAGTGCTCAAGTACATAGCTTAAAGATTTCAGAAACATCAGCAGTTACTGCAAGATACTTTCAGAAAGCACAAGGCAGCAATTCATACAAACTGTATGGTACTGATGAAGTTCACATACTACTAAAACTTATCTTACACGGGTCTTGAACTGCAGATCCTGTTTCTACACATAGAAAATTAAAAGCAAACAGAGGATGCCTCACTTAAAAAATGCAATGCATGACTGACACAAAAAAATTAGCATTATTTCATAAAATTTCTCTACAAGCAGATGTATTTTAGTCTAACTATCTGGAGTTTAAGAACACATCCTCATTTAAGGTTTCATGATGACTTGGCTATTACCTCAGTGCAAATTTGAGGTTCACTTATTGAAGCCAACACTGACAGGAGTTTCAACCACTGCTTTGTACCTTTATTACAAGTTTTATAAAGCACCCAGTGATAACCCACATTTCTTGTCAGACAGTTGACTAGTTGGCTTGGCATATTACATTATTTAATTTACAACACTAATTTCTGAACAGGCTCATGACAGCACAGGAGATTTCTGACGACATTCTAGGGATCTGGTATTACAAAAGCTTTAGAAGCGCAAGTTCCTGCCAGCCCACCAGCCTTTCTAGGTCCCTGAATGGCAGTCTTGCCATGGAGCACGTCCACTGGTCCACCTCCAATTTTGGGTCACTGGCAAAGTCCTCTAAGATGTTAAACAGAACTAGTCTCCGTACAGATGCCTGTGGCATTCTATCTCTTCCCAGCATTTATATAGATTATTAAGCAATCCCCATGCCCGACCATCCAGTTTCCCCGTCATCTGGTTACTTACCATTCCAAGCATGAATTCCTCACTTGGACACACAAATACTGCAGAACGGTGTGAAAAGCTCTGCAAGAGTTAAGTGACATCGACTGCCCTCCTGCCACCCACAATGCTAGCAATTCTACTGTAGAAATGTACTCCATATCCTGCAACATTAGGTCTCACCTCGCAGAATAAATACATCTTCAAAACTGAATTTTTAACTTTACCAGAAGCTAAAGAAAAAGTGTTCTAAAAGCTTGAAGAGTGAAACCGTATCTGTAGAGAGGCCACAAGAGGGCAGCAGAACCTTTCCACACTGAGAAACAGACAGTCCCGCCCGGCTGGTTTGGAGCACCCACTCCTGCTGCCTGCCCACTCGTGCTCTGTTCGATGAGCCTACATCCTAAAATGAATGCCTAACACAGCTAAAACATGGAACCCCAGCTCCTCAACCAGCTGTCTGTGGAGACAGGACTCTCACAAGGCAATAGGTGCATGCTGCACTATAGGAGAAAAGTCACTTTCTGGGGCTTATTCCAGTGGCTTAGGACTACACGAAGAGTAAAAGGGATTTAAGAGTACAGCATTATAAATAGTTCATCGCCTGTTTTGGGGAAGTACACTTCATAAAAAAACAAAACAAGAAACTACCAGTATTTTACACTAAAGCTTCAGCTTTTAGGTATGTGCTTCATATACTGCTCGCAACTGGTGATACTACGCGTACTAACATGGATGTCCACATTACATAAAAATGTATTTCCAGCTAAACTTTCCAAGGTACCCAAGAGAAACCAAGACACAGATGATACCAGTACTCAAGAATCCTATTTTTTGACAAGTTGAAGGGGCCACAATACCACCCAACCTCACAGTTACATTTTACAGTTCTTTTTCCACTTCAAAACAGTCCTGGAACTAGAACTCCAAGAAGTTTTGTAGAGCTATAATGGCAAGCCCTACAAGCCAATTGATTATGACTAGTAACCCTATTTATAGAACAACTGTTATTAACTATAATTTTGTTTTCCCTGCATGATTCCTTCCTTACTACTGCAAGCCCAGAATACAGCAGCTAGAACTAGTAACTTATATTTTATTTTGTACATTCAAACTACCTGAAGAGTAGTCTGAAGTGCTTCCTTATTGAGTATTCAGAAGTAAATAAAGCTCCACATAGATACTATCCTTTCTTCCTATTTCTTACCAAACTTATCATTGGCTTTGAATCCTTAAGATATAGATGACTTTGCCATAATATGTGCAAATTTCCACAAGAGTAAAAGCACTAAAAACCTTTCAGGCAGAATAACAATCACCCCTATAATCCTCTAGCCACCTTTATAAAGAAAACCCTGTGGCTGTAACTACTCAAACACCCCTAGAAAACCAATGGACACCAATAGACAGCTTTGCCATGTAACAAAAACAGCTCTTTGCATGTTGGGCTACCAAAGGAAAACAGCAAAAGAAACAATATCAAAGAGTAGATTTCACTTTTAGCCAGAGACCTATTACCATTTCACAGTCAGGAACTAAATACCTCTACTTCAAATCCCCTGTATACTAACCTTCACCTTGGTCCTCTTCCTAAGAGCTACTGCATTCTTACATAAGAACATCCTAGAAGCTTTCCCAAAGCCAAAAAGCAACTCCTAACTCCAACTACCTTTTAAAGCCAACACAGGGACAATAAACACAGATTTTATTTATGATGGGATTAACTCTGTAATAATAAGTATTTAGCAACATAAAACTTAAAAGAAAATACTACATTCACTTGAAGCTCCAAGCTCAAAAATCAAGTACTAACATTTTAATTCAGTTGCTATAAGTAGAAACAAATAAGAAAATGGAAAAAAAACCTCAAAAAGATACTTTTAAAAGGTTCTAACTACTACATTCACTTTCATCATCTTACTAGCACAACACAAAATATTCACCCTATCAGCTCACTTAAAGTCCTTACAGGCTTCTTCTAAACTTAAAAAAACAACACAAAACCTCTGCATAATGTCTTTATTTCAGTAAAACTTCTTACCTGTTATTTTCACAGCTATTACTTGTTGCTAAATTGATTTTTTTTTTTTTTCTTTATTGAAAGTATCTGCACCCTTACCCATTGCATAGAAATCAGGAGCAAGTCCTCCTTGCTGTCTTATGTAGCCCAAAGAGAGTCAGGTGAGCTTCATTTCTGTGCTTCACGTGATCATCAAAACCTCCAAGTCTGGTCTTAAAGGGCTACTTCCTAAAACCAAGAGCCTGGAAGAGGTCCTATATCACCTTTCTTCTTTCAATGTGATCTTTATAGACTACACTTCAAATTTCAATTTACAAATATTTCAGGTCTTAGCACCCAGATTCACAAACTGGCCTCAGCCTATTAAGATATGAACTTCTGTCAAAAGACAATGCAGCAAACTTTTCCCAAAACCAAAAATTGGTTCCTGCCAGCAATCCCCTAAGAAAACAATATACTTTTAAAATTTCTTAATGAAAACATGATTTTATAAAAAAGTATTTTTTCAGTAAGATCAGACTTAAAACATTGTCCTTTCACATGGCCTATTTCATGACAGACTACATTTTAGTACTATCACTAGGGTTTTATCAGTTAACAGTATACTTGTGTCTGCCATTGTGGAAAGTGAACAATCAAACCACAGATGTGGGTGTTTGAGGAAACATCAATGAAAGCAGTTTTATAAATCAGCATTTTGATATCCTAACTGTAGATGTTCTTAATTTCATCCGTAGTATCCTGTTAACAGGTAGACTTTTAGGACATATTCCAAGAGTAAAACTTTATAGCTGCCAAGAGATTTGCATCATACAAAGCAGATTACACACGCACATTTAATTAGCAATAAAATCTTTATTTGTAGTTATTTATCACAGTATGAAATGTTTATATTGAGAATTCCAGCTTCTCTTTCCGATCCATATCCTTGGATGCAATTGTTCCCATGCAGAGAGTCAAAAAAATTAAATTTTGTCCTAATTTAAATAGGTTTATAGCCATACCCTGGTTTACATTTGCCTCTGCAAGGCCATGAAAGAAACCACCCCCTTCCATGTACTTTGCATCTGCAGGGTTTCACATCTGCAGGTGTACAGCATAGCTGCTCTTTGCAGGAGTTCCAGTGTATATTCCAGAACAAACCAACCTACAAACTGCCACAACAAAACACACAGAGCTCCTCCATTTGAACTGTATGGGAACTTATGACCTTGAATACATTCAGAGGTAAAATGACTTGAGCTTACCCACACCTTGCAGACTTGTTTGTTAATGGCTCCAAAAGTCATCTAGTCAAAGTCTTTTGTTCCCTATTCACGCTGCAGGTTGCAGAGGCAGTGCACCGAGCGGCCAAAACACCTCAGCAAGGGCTTGCTTTGCATGGCACTACAAGTCTTCACCTGCTTCACAGATTCCTCCCAGGCTTTTAAGAGCGTGTCTACAAAGACATATGAAGAGTTGCTTTAATAGCAGCAATCTGTGCAGACAGCTGCTCTTTACTTTCCCAAGTCACACAGAGTGACTACTGAGAAGGATCAAAGCAGTCACTGTGGCAACAGTGGAATCTCAGCAGCTGATTCAGTTGCATGTGAACTTCATTCCAGCCCTGACCTCAATACCCCTGCAGCAACTTCCATGGATAATCAAAGGACAGGAAACCAGGCAAGTGCAGCAACCGATTTCCTTTGTTGTTGTTTTTTCTTGGAAAATTGTGTTCTACACTCACAGAAGGCTGAAGGATGAGTGCTGTTGTTTCCAGTACACAGGACTTCTCCCTCTACAGACTGCAATGTGTTACAACACGCACACATGGTAAATCCTAAGGCAGAATAATTTGCTATAGTTCTGTGGGAGTCAAGAACATAAAAAAAACATGTGTTCTAACTCTGTTGTGCCTGGGACATCTGAAGAAAAATATTTATGGAAAATAAGGAGGGGAGGGACAAAGTATTCTTACACTCTTACCAAACCCAACATTTCAGCAGCACCATCTGTATGCTATGATAGATCAAGGCAATATAATTACCTTGTGAAGTAGTAGTGCTGAGAAAACAAAGATCTCGTAAAATGTATAAAACCCGCTAAAGTTATGAATGCTTGCAACAGTAGCAGGATTTCCAGGTGGTGATACAAAGGGACGCAAGTTTTGATGAAAAGAAAATTTAACACTGCGCAAAAGCAATCTCTGGAACTGATGAGACATTGACGTGTTTAAGAACATGAAGCCCAAACAAAAACCCAGCATTTAATTCTGTACATTTAAGTAACCTGGGTTTTTTTCTAAATTCCAAGAGGATGCATCCAGACATAAAGTGTTCATGAGATTCAATGTCCTTTTGAACAACAGAATAACTAGTCACATCATCTTGTTTTCAGTCATTCATGTGATTTATCATTCTAAGCTTCTGCTGTCAACTTATGACATTACCATTCACACTAGCTACAGCTGAGAGCTCTTCACACTGTTACAGTAGTGTTGATAGCTTTATTAAGGAAGTACTACAATTGGCTGGGTAATTCTACTAAAAGGCTGAAGGCTGCCTTTTTTTTTTTTCTCTCTCTGAAAGTACTTGCTTGGCTATAGCAGTTAAAGAAATAGAAATATTTGTGTTGTGTTTTAAATATTGCTACAATGGAAAAAAACAAACCAGGTATGTTTATTTTTTTAAGTTTTTCTTGATTGTGATTGAGAAAAAAGGACATTTGAAAAAAAGAAAACCTATAGGGCTGACTAAAAGGAAAACAGTTAATACAGAAATCTTAGGGTAACTGTTCAGAGTAGCCTTTCTGACCTGCCATGAAGGAATTAAAATGTAAGAAGAAAAAAGTGCTGTAAAATTAAAATACTCAAATAGCTTGCTTAAAGGCTTGTCCTTCAAACTAATGGTAAATAAGAACCTAGCTTATGCTTGTTTTTGTATAAGCTTAGCTGAGGTACTTAAAAACCCTAAATTGAATTAATGTTTTATAATATATAATTAAGCACATAAGGTACTCAACACATCTGATATTGGGTATAATATAGAAGTCTTTTTGTAAATTATATCCTAAATATGGAAGCAACAGGTTGGCAAGAAGTATATCCCTAGTTCTCTGCTAGCAAACTACAGTAGGGAGCTTTAAGATGAAATTTCTCGAGTAGGATTAATGGTTGGACACAAGGATCCCAAGGGTCTTTTCCAACCTAAATGATTCTGTGATTACCTCTGTACACATAGTACTCTCAGGCATGATATTCAAGTGTAGGTAACTTTGATTAGGAATTCTTTTGTATTTCTGGAATTCTTAATTTAGTCCTTAGGCCATCTCAGCAAGAGTTATGTAACTACTCACCTCAAGAGCTTTTTTCTATTTATATGCCACTACAGATAACACTGCTAGCAAACCTCTTCAGTGATTCTGCTTTTGACCGTGCTAGAACCTCTCTCCTCCAGCTTTTTGCTTTGGTCTCCTACACTAGGGAGAGTTCTGTAACAACTTTGTAGCTTATTCAAAACTTACTGTAGATCATGTGAAGTGTTTTGTCAACTGTTACTTCTAAATTTTGATCTTGAGCCAATACTTAGCATTTAATGCACTTTGCTTTATGTGATTGAAAATGTGAGAGGGAAAGCTTTCTAGTCAAGGTTAATATTCTGTAAAAGGGAAACTTAGAGTTAACCCTGTGGCAATGTACGTGCCCTGTGTGTTCCAGGGATCCACTTAGAAATGGCTTGATATGATGTGCCCAAGGTTATGCTCGCCCTGTCTGGTGTCCATCTTTATTTACCTTCAAAAGGTGAGAATTCTCCTTGCTCTCCCTGCTACTACTTGGCCTTCAGTGTAAGGTCGGGTGAAGCCATCAATAGGTGACATGATTTCCTCATCCCACCGACTCTGCCCAGAGAGGGGGAGAGAGTGTCTTAGCGAACAAGCTCCATCTCGAGAGCATATTCTAAACGAACCCCAATCATTTCAGGGGACTGCAGAGGCCGGAGGCCTCCTCCCGTGCGGTGCTGCGGCGGCCGGAGCCCCGGAGAGGCAGGCCGAGCTCTGCCTGCAGGCGCCGGGCCTCTCGTCGCGAGGAAACGGCGGGCAGCGGCTGCCTGAGAGCCTGGCGGAAACGTTCCAGCGCTCCCAGCTTCCCTCTCCCCCCGACACGGGCGCTTGCTGCGGCCTCATCGCGCCGCTGCCGCCCGCTCCGCTCCCCGCCGCTCCGCTCCGCTCCCC
>WTSP01009415.1:0-13551 GCA_025331215.1 Actenoides lindsayi | reverse complement strand
GTGTGAGGGTGTCAGAGGCTGTGCCAGGCTGCCCAGAGAGGTTGTGGAGTCTCCTTGTCTGGAGAGATTCCAAACCCTCCTAGACACTGCGATGCTGGGCCCCCTGCTCTGTGTGATCCTGCTGGATGGAGCAGGGGTGGTGGCACCAGATGATCTACAGAAGGTCCCCTTCCAAGCACCTACCAGTCTATGATTCGATGCTATGGGTTGAGTGGTCTCAGGCTGCAGGGAGTTGCAGTTGTTCTGATATAAATCATATGTCCAGGGTCACTGAAACTAGATCTTGTGGATGAATAAATACATCACTTGTTCGAATGGTACTCAGCGCAAGAGAAGGGGCTTTTTAACTATAAAATGAAAAAAAAAAAAAAATCAAGTATCTACCTACTAGGTTTTGTTTTGGGATTGTTTTTTTTCCTTTTTATTGAATGTAGCGGAGTGAAGATTTTTTTCTTCCACTTGGGAGGCCTTTAGACAGGAGCTGGGAGAAAAACACGATGGGATTATGAAGGGATCAGAGCTTAAAACTGAAGTTGTTAAGTGTCATAATACACTGAAAATACTGAAGTCTTGACTACCAGGAGGCATAAAGACGTGTCTTGTTTTCCGACATAAAGCCACCCTGGCAGTCTGTTCAGCACCACCGAGCACAGTCGATCTTCAGCTGAAAGCAGGGTTTGGATGCTGTTGCTCGGGAACAAGGTGGACTGATGGGAAAGAGAAGAGAGGAGGGAGAAAAGCACCCGGGCGAGGGCTAAAAATAGAACTTGCCAGATGAGAGGTGGTGGAGAGGGTGGTCTGAGGGGTGGCCGGTGGCTGCCTGTGAGCTGCAGAGCCGCATCGCGCAGCCGCTGGTCTCGGGGCGAGCAGCAGCGTGCCTGCGGCTTGAGGAGGATGGATGACTTCAGACGGTTGGGAAAATATTCCTAAAGAATCAATATAGGGAATAAAAACCTGTGGGCAACGTGGAAACTTGAGCATTGTGGGATTTTAGGTGTCGTAAACATATACCAGGTGAAGCTTGGGCGAGGTGGGCTGGGAAGTGGACCATGGAGCCTGATGTCAGTGTGCAAGACACTGAAATGATGAGCCTCTTAATGAAGATCCAGCTCATATTGTATCTGCATCTCATGTTGGTGGGGCTTTTGGCATATTGCATGGCTGTGTATTTGAGGGACAGAAGAATGATCCAAGGGCTGGAACCCCTCTGCTGGGAGGCCAGGCTGGGAGAGCTGGGGGTGTTCAGCCTGGAGAGGAGAAGGCTCCAGGGAGACCTTCTGGTGGCCTTTCAGCACTTCAAGGGGCCTGTCAGAAAGATAGGGATAGAGTTTTGAGCAGGGCCTATTGTGATGGAACAAAGGGTGATGGCTTTAAACTAAAAGAGGGGAGATTGAGACCAGAGACAAGGAAGACATTTTTGACACTGAGAGTGACGAGACCCTGTCCCAGGTTGCCCAGAGAGGTGGTCTCTGCCCCATCCCTGGAATGATTGCAGGTGAGGTTGGCTGGGGCTCTGAGCAACCTGCTCTAGTTGCAGATGTCCCTGCTCCCTGCAGAAGGGTTGGATTATATGACCTGGAAAGGTCCCTTCCAACCCAAACCATTCTATGATTGTAACTAAAATTAAAAGTTCATGAGACTTTGCCATTCTCTGAATGGATTCCTTGCTCTGTTTGGACTACAGTAAACCCACTGAGCCACATACCTCAGCATCTCTGGGTGATGTGCCTTTTTAACAACCAGTACTTCCTAAAAATGGAATTGTCCCTCGAAAACTTAGTGAATCTTTATGCCAAATCCCAAACTGCTCCATATAAAAATGCAGTTCCATCTGAGCCTCGTACCGTGCACATGCTTAACAACAGATGGATTGGGTGCAGGAGAAACTGGGTTTCTATTGTGTACAACACACATTTCCATAACAGGACCCCAGGGACAAAATAAAACCCAGTGTCTGTGGGAATAACCTGGTCATTCTTTTCTGGGCATCATGAACCGTCCCAATTCCACGTTATGCCATGAGTGGCACATGCTCACTAAAGTCAGATTTAAAGATTTACGTCTGAAGTGGATAAGCTTTATCATTCCCATTTGTTTAATCTGTGCATGACCGAAGCTCCAGAGCTAAAACTCTTATAAAGGTCTTGCAAGCACAGGGGTACAAGCTATTAAACTACTGCCTGAAAGGAAAACTATGACTCTATTTAAACTCTGAACAAAGCTGGGAGTGGGGGGAAATAATTAAGAAAAAGGGACAGGATGAGACTATTTGAAATGACCTATTAAATAGCTTTCTTTAAAATTGCATTTAATATTCTATTTTCTGTGGAAAACACAGCTTAAATAAGATTAAGGGAGAACTTGAACATTGTCACCTCCCTCCAGATCTGTAAATGACACTTGAAATACCAAGGACAGACGGAGAATATTTCATACTCATATTGGGTGGAGAAGACACTGCTCTAGAGTGAGCTCCTTTGACAAATCCCTCCCTCCCAGACTGGACCATCCCTCTCCAGTCCCTCCATGAACATATCTGCCTACATCCCCCTTGTAGTCCTCTCAATCACTGCGCCTTCCCATGGCCTAACTGGATGGATGGTCCTATCAAAATCCCATCCACATATAAAACCTCCCATATTTACACAGTTATGTTTTTAATTTCAGCCAGTTGAGCCAGCCTAAGTCGAATTTGGGGTAAGCACAAGGCTTGTCATTTCCAAAATGACCACTCTGAGGCTTTGCTCCACCAGCACAGCCCTCCCCTGGCTCCACACAGTTCTCCTCAGATGCTCAGAAAGGACAGACCGGTTTCTCACAATCCAGTTACGTTGCTATACATTCTCAATATATTCAGATTTCTGTGGCACGAGCATCCTGTCCCACAGTCTCCTTAGGAGTAAGATATTTGGGTGGATGGAGAAGATCAAAGGTTACTCTCCATTGAGCTGGATCATGCTGTTTGAAAAGGGACAGTGTAAGCCCAGGACCAGAAGTTACCCTTGGAGCAATCACATCCTCTGGAGTTGCAAATACATTAATGAACTGCAAACACAGCAGACTGTGAGGAAGAAAATGAGCTCTGAAGACCAAACCCAGAAGGATTCTTTCAAAACCATTTATGATCCAGGCCCTCTGTTCCTCCTAAGGGTATAGCCAAATACTCTGGCCAGTTTACAGCCAAAATCCTGGTGAAGTTTTGATAAATGCTTGATGTTTTTAAAATGGAAAACAGCAATGTGTGCTGGAGAGAACTGAGAAGGAGACATGTTTTTCATACACAGACTGTTTCCACTATGCTTCACAATTATAGACACTTCCATAGAATTATAGAATGGTTTGGGTTGGAAGGGACCTTTAGAAGTCATCTCATCCAATCCCAAAGACGTAAAGTACAAATTCACCCAGTAAAAGGTGGAGATGCAGAAGAAAATGTCAAGGGTTTGGAAACTGGATAGAGAGCAGCAGTGTCTTTTGAACCTAAGGGGCTTGCTTCTGTGCTACCAGTTTATTAACTGGGTATTTTGGGTAAGATACCAAAAGTACAGTCTTTCCCTGTCAGAGCTAATACAGCCCCCTGGGATTACCAGGGCCACAGGTGTTGCTTAGGGCTGCCTGCAGAATCAGGAGCCAAATCTACTTCCACTAGCTTTAAGTTCAATTAACTTATTAAATATTGCATTCAGAACGCCAGTGTTAGGTTAATAATTTGATTGAAAATTAAGACTTCTGAAACACAAAACCAGAATAAAAGAAAACAGCTGTCATCATCAAACCAATGAGATCTGGTTTCTAATCTGATGTTTATATTTAAGAACCAAGTGATGGCTTTCATTTACTAGAAGAAATGATAACGTTATTGCTCCTCTCTTAAACTCCCTTCTTATCTAGGTCAGATCTGGAAACCAACCAGGTTTACCAATTCCAAGAAGAAAATAATCCACAGTATTTGTCTTCAAAGCATTTATTACAACCAAATTTGGGAAGTGAAACTCACATTTTAAACAACCCAGTCCCTGAAACAGTCATCTCATTGCAGCAGAAAATTCCCATATCCTCTCAGTGAGCACAGGAGTTCTCCCAGCCTTAAGAGTCACCCTTAGAGACTTGAATCCAACCAATGTGTCTTTCCTCCTACCAAAGAAGTTCCCCAAAGAGCTGCAAGCATCACCATGAGCTGTATTTCTGGAGAAAGGCCTGACATTTACCTCTAGGAACACTGAACTTTTCTCAATCTCCCTTAACAGCACATCTCTGACTTGGCAAGTCTGTGATTTTATTTTTTGGTTATGCTTGCTTCTGGTTTTGGTTATAAATACACACTTTGCTTTTCTCTAGAGTAATTTTGCAGATAAACTACAATTTAGGATACAATCAGGGAAGCTGTACATTAAAACCTCACACAGTCCTCTCAGATTTTTTTTTTTTTTATTGAATGAACTGAGCTCCTTCTCTGCACATTTTTTTTTTCCCATACTCCCAAAACTATCATATGGAAATCAAACCCCTTATATTTCGGAATACAGCATCCTTTGGACAAGCTTTAAAACATAGCAACATGATCAGGGCACAAACTATTTTGACAGTACAAGGAGCAGAAATCTCATCATATGGGGTGCTTTCTGATGGATTACTGAAGTGCCTGAAGGTTGGACCTATGGAGTCTGTCCAGCCCAGGGAGAAAAAACCCAGATGGGATGGATTAAATCTTTCTGACTAGCAAGAATAAACCTTATTTTTACATATTAAAAATACATATACAGGAGCATGTCCCCTCTGAAATGTCAAAATACAGGAAAATGATAGGTGGTTTGGATTTTGTATGCCAGCACACCATTATGGATGCTGGGATAATCTTTTTCTAGTTAAACACATAATCATGCTTTGGACAGAGGCCACAAAACCAGTGGCAAGGGTGTAGATGTTTCCTGTTCCTAAGGGCTTGTTCTCCTTGGTTGGTACTTGTGATTCTGCTGTAGATGCTGAAACCTTGTGTTAGCACCTCCTAAATCAGAGCTGTTATGATTACACCTACAAAACCAGGATAGCTTAAAACCCTCTTCTAAAGCGATGTGCACAAGGAAACAGAAGATAAGTTAGAAACTGAGGAAAAGTGGAAATTACCACTGGAACCATAATGGTCCTACTTACTAACCTGGCAGTCCTAACACTTTGGAGGAAAACATGTCAATGGTTTGGGAAATCAAAGGCAAATGCAGCAAAGCCAGAGCCTTAAAACCCCCAAATTCAGGGGAAAAAAAAAGATGCTTTGGTCGTGAGGAAGTTAGAAATACCAGATTAACCCAGTCCCTGACTTCATTAGAGTGTATTGTTCTTATTATTGTGAGTGAGAGTTAAAACCCTTTCTCTCAAGAGCTGTTGAGTTTTATAACGTGGACTTGAATAATTGTAAAACTGAAGAAAGAGATGATAATAGGCACTTAAGAGTCATTAAAACAAACAAGGAAGAAAGGGGCCATCCCTCATCTAAAAAAAAAAATAATGGAGAGACTGCTCCCTCCCTTAAACAGGGAGGACCCGCTCCAGGGTGCTAAAGTGGCAACTGAAACTGGGAGGTGAAGTGGGTGCATAAGACGCTTCACTTTGCGGTATGTTCTTGTAGGAGATGAGAGCCTCCTCTTCATCCCTTTGCATTTCATGGTAATTACATGATTACCTTCAGCAAGAACAGCACCAGGCAGAGAGTTCTTGGAGGAAGAATATTGTTTAGGAAAAAAGCTAAACTGCTTTTCTTTCCAGATGTCACCCTGATCATCAGAAAGAACAAATGGAAGCTATTTGAGGTCTACCAAGGATCACTCATCAGAGATTTGTGGCGTGGCTGTACAAACACAGGGACACACTTCAATCACTGCTGCATTTGCAGGATTCTGGTAAAAAAACACCAGAATTAGGATTCGCTGTTTCCCTGTCAGTCTGGTGAACTGGCCAGAAGGAGAAAGCCTGTGTGCAGGTTACAGCCCAAATACATACAGATGGGGTCACATCTGTACGGTGCAAATTGCAGACTTGCCGGTCAGAAGAGAAGCCATTGCCTCATTCATACCTTCACTGATGTCATGCTTGTTTGTTATTGATTTAATTTATAATGAAGTATAATTAAGGGCAAATTATAGGAATCTGCCTTGTTTAGGAGTCTTAAAAAAAAAAAGGAGAGAGGAAAAAAAAATAGTCAGGCCATGCAGCTATTACACTACAGAACCCATATTCATATGAGTCATTCCTATTGAAGCAACCAGGAATTACTTGTACAACTGTGTCTACCCAGCCAGTCTGGTTGAGATCCATGATGAGGTTAGAATGTCAATTTTCCAGCCGTTCCCACTGACTACGCACTCGTTCAGCTCGCAGAGCCCGCGAGAACTGGATTCCTTTGGAAATAAAATAAACAGAAACCTCTGCCCCGAACAGCACACTGAACGTGCTCCGTTACTCTGAGTCCTCTGGATAACTGTAAAATATGTGCATGGTGGGGATGTTTCATTCAAGGGGTCAAGCTAAATACAGTCCAAAGTAAGACCCTTAAACTGCATCAGAAGACAGAGGTAAGGGCAGCAGCACTGGCTGTATCTAGGTCAGGCTGCTGATCTACCCTCACTGAGATGATAATTACTGGCTAAGAGAGGAAAAAAAACAAACCCAAAAACTCTTTACTCAGAGTGTGAATAGAGACTAAAAAGTGGAACCCAATCATGAGTCAAAAAAAAGAAAAAAGGCATTTTGGAAATTACTGTTAGGGAGAAATTACATGCAGAAAATAACCTAAAAAATGTATGGATAGTGAATTAATTACTGTGCATTTATGGTTGTGTATATTAGCAAGCCAAACATCTTTAGGCTCCAGCAAGTCAGAATGCATTGGTGTCCAGAAGTTATAGAATAACTTTGAAACATCTGCAAACTAGGAAGGCAAAAACATAGAAATCCAAACAAGCAGCACAGTATTTAAGAAAATGCAAATGAAGGGTAAAATTCAATTTTCTATGTAAAAAAAAAAAAAGTATTTAATTGTTTAGCCCAAAGTCATACTTATAGATTATGCCAACTGTTTTCTAACTCGATTATTTAATATACATTAAAACAAACAAGGGGAGAGTGAGGAAGGCAGGAGGGGTGGAAATTACAGTGGGCAGCTGCTGTTGCACTGGCAAATCCAGAACTTCTAGAATGTCCTTGATGAATCTAAGATTTGTGAGCTGGGATTTTACGTAATCTCTGTTTTTGTAGTTGAAATATCTGGAAGTGTCTATATGTAGGAGATGCTGCTGCTGCTGCTAAGGAATAAACACATCCCCCGTATCACTCCACAGCAGAAGCACAGTACAGATAAATATGCCCTAAAAGGCTTTGGTTGGGAACAAAGCAACAGCCAGTATTTTTGTCTCTTGCAAAATACGTTAAGGAACCCAAAGTCCCTTTGCCCCTGACGTTATTGTTTTGCTCTCTAACCGAACTACAAGTCCTGCATCGATTTGACGTTTGAAGCTTGTGCACAAAAGCAAGGTAACTGGGAAAAAAAAAATAATAAAAAAATAAAAATCACAGGACCATGAGCTCCTGTTGACTTCAGGGCTGGTTGAAGTTTGCAGGATCCGAAAGCGAGAGCAGCATCTGGCAGCTCTCCTGCTTCATTCAAGTATTTGCACCAGTATTGCTTCCCCCAACTAGGGTAGTTGAAGTCACGCAAGTAGTCATCTGCATCTACAGCAGGTTGCCCAGAGACATGGTAGAAGCCCCATCCCTGGAACCATTCCAGGTGAGGTTGGCCAGGGTTCTGAGCAACCTGCTCTAGCTGCAGATGTCCCCGCTCCCTGCAGGGGGGTTGGACTAGGTGACCTTGAAAGGTCCCTTCCAACGCAAACCAGTCTATGATTCTATAATATCAGTGTTTCACTAGCCAGATCATCTATGGAGAGCCTCCAAGGGGAACTATTGGCTGGTGCATCACACAGCTAATCCCCTCCAGGCAGCACAGGGGTTGACAGGGACACAGCTGGGGCTCGGAAGGCACATAGCCTCACTCTTCTTCTCCAAAGAGCCATCTCCCTCTGGCCACATGGGTTTTGTGCCCCAGGCAGGGTTATCACCTCCATTCTCTTCGGGACCAGCAGTCACCAGGTTGGAAAAACAGCACGTCAAGCAGAGATGGGGCGTGAGCTTTGTTTTGCTAACCCTGGCAACCCTCACTAAACGGAACAAAAATCGATCCCATCACTTCACATCCCTTTTTGCTCTGCAAAACCCTTTGACATCCACAATTCCCCGCAGGGTAAGAAAGGAGACAGTGGCATTACTCCTCATGAGTTCATCTCAAGCCTACAGACCTGAGGATCTAGTTTCAAAGGAGCCGAGAAATACGATGTAACCTCAATATGACACGCGTTGTGATTTTGAACAAAAATGAACATCCTTTAGATGTATCAGAGTGGAAAAAGGGCCTGGAGTGGCCCCTTATTCAATTTATATCCATCATATGTCACAGAAAAAAAATTAATATAGAAAGAATAATACCAAATCAAGATAAACATGATTATTATCTAATAAATCCAATATATTTTAGAATATATTTTCATGCTAGTCCACACTGGAGCAGCATTTCTGGCGTGTCAAACTTGTCCCAGCGCACGCACAAAGAGGTCTGGTAAACAAAGCAGAGCAAGCACCAGTCTCATTTTAAGGGCTGTACAAAGTGTTATCCCTCACAGGATCCCACCATGGTTTGGGGTGGGGATTGGAAGGGACCTCTGGAGATATCTCATCCAGCCCCTCGCGTAGAAAGCTGCTTTCGTATTGCTGCCATGAAGGATGCAAAGAGAAAAGGAGCATGTGTCATGACTGAAATACTGCTGCTGTTTCTGCTAACATGCTTATTTAATTACCACAGCCTGAATCTAACTCCGGCCAAAAGAAAGTAACAACAGTTTTAACTGATGAAGTTTGGGCCTCCATCTCTTAGGATCCCTCATCCTAATTTATAGGGATCTACACCACAGAGAGCTTCTTTCAAAGTTTCCCAAGGATTGCAAAGCACATGATGCTTCTCCATGTGCTGGATGCTTTAAAGTAATCCTGGAAAGCAACCACATGTGCGGGCAGTATTTTGCTATTCCTAACAGTACTTGCTAGCAATAGCTAGAACTTTACCTTCCCTGACTTCTTACCAATGACCTCCTGGCTCCACAGAGTCAGGCATCATGATACAACTTCTCTATTGCACATCAACAAATAAGTGAGACCTTTTAAATGCTGCTAGAGTATTACTGTCTTCCCCCATAGGTAACTGAAATAAGAATCACAGACTGGTTTGGGCGGGAAGGGACCTTTCAAGGCCATCTAGTCCAACCCCCCTGCAGTGAGCAGGGACATCTGCAACTAGAGCAGGTTGCTCAGAGCCCTGGCCAACCTCACCTGCAATGGTGCCAGGAAGGGGGCAGCGACCACCTCTCTGGGCAACCTGGTCCACAGTCTCACCACCATCAGTGGAAAAAAGTCTTCCTTCTTTCTAGTATAAATCTCCCCTCTTTTAGTTTCAAGCCATCACCTCTTGTCATGTCACAACAGGCCCTGCTAAAAACATTGTCCCCAGCTTTAAGTCCTGAAAGGCCACCAGAAGGTCTCCTCAGAGCCTTCTCTTCTCCAGGCTGATGAGTTTATGCAAGAAATAGATGAAACTGAAATCAGTGAAGTTTCACAAAGGTAGCAGAACAGACACTTCCCAATGTAAACACTTCTCCTCAGGCACTTCACCTACAGGCTTCACTTTTTTTTTTTTTTAATGTCTTTGGTTGGAAGAGACCTTCAAGATCATCTAGTCCAACCTTTGACCCAACATTGCAAGCTAACTAAACCACTAAACCATGTCCCTGAGCACCAGGTCCACAGGCCATTTAAATGCCTCCAGAGATGACGACTCCACCACTGCCCTGGGTAGACCATTCCAGTGTTTGACAGACCATTCCAATGTTTGACTTCTCAGATAGTTGGCCACTGCTGGAGACAGGGTCTCATCTAGGGTAAAATCACAGTCCCTGGAGATACATAAAGTGGTAACTTGAGATCTGGCTCACAATATATGAAGTCTGAAACGTTTGCAGCACCAACAGTTCACTCTGCAAAGGCTTCCATGGAGACTTCTGGGAGACTCTCTAGCACTTCTTGAGTAGAAATAAAAACAAACGTTTCGTGATTGGTTTGTTGTTTTTTTTTTCCTGGTAGCCTTTTAATCTCTAGTAACCTTAAGCACTATCAATGTACATGCGTACATACATTATGTTCTATAACCTTTGTTCCAGACACATGAAAGATATATGACAGACCTTCCTCTGTGAAAGATAAATTTCCCTGAAAGAGGCTTGGAAATTATGCACAATTATTGTTGTGCTCCAGCTGCAGGGAGGGGTAAGGAGGAGTGAAAACTACAAAATTCAGCATATGGCCACGCTCAGGAAATTAACAGTTTCTGCTGGGATTTGTCTAATCATTTGTCTATTTACAGCTGACAGCTTCCCAGTCGTCCCTCAGGCCCCTCCAGTTAAAGGACAAACACAGCTCGCTCCAAGACCAACCAAGAGAACTCCATTGTCAGCAAACCTGCTTTAGCAGGGGGGACGAGTGAGATGATCTCCAAAGGTCCCTTCCAACCCCCACCAGGCTGTGAGTCTGTGAGAAACCACAAGGGACAAGCCCACAAATGAACAACTCTGGCAACGCTGGGGTTTTAATTTGCAGAAGGTTTTTGTAAGTTTCCCTGGGAAAGGAAAATCAAGTTCAGGAATTCTCCTGATAAATCACAGGCCGATGGGTTGATCCCAACTGTTTTGGGAGAGGAGCAGAACTACCAAGACCTCACGCACCCAGATCACTAAGGAGAACACACAGACCATGTTCTCATTCCCCTCAGAAGAGGCGAGTGTGAGCTTGTGGCTTTCCAGGTATCAGGACATGCCCACTGGAAGTCAACTGAGACCCAGAGTCCCAGGAAACCAGTCTGGATTATCCTACTGCTCTCAGAAATACTTGTAGCCTGAAAAGGTCCTAATCCAAATAAGAAGGGCTGGAACAATTACCACAGATGATGAAGACAAAATGAAGGCCTGAAGACATTGCTGCACATGGTGAGAAGTTTGAAATGTAGAAGTTTGAAAAGTATGAAGTTTGATGTAGAATAAAGTGCTTTACCAAGGAGCTGCCAGTATCAGTTGTGTCCCAAGATCAGAAAGCTTGTAAGGTAGGACACCCTACTAGACAATTCAGACAAGCTCTTCCCCCGCCACACACACTTCTCCTTTCCTGTAGTTGAAAAATCAGTTTCAGTATGAAACAAGAGGCTTAACACATTCATCATAATGGGTTATAATTGTGCAAATCCTGGAAAACAAACAGATGCTTCTGGGCCTCCATGACTTCAGACAGGCAGTGCCAGTTTGCCTACTTCTAAAGCAACTCCCGTTACCAATTCTGATTTTGTTACATCTCCTCTTGTCTCTGGGCTGTCAAGTAGAACAGAAACTTCTGATAAAGGTTCTTTATGAATCTCATAATTTCATAGGCTATTACCTTTCCCTCAGACACTCCAATAAGTGCTATAAACGCTTTGCCATGCACCAATAGTTTTTATCAGTCTGGTTCTGTATTATCCTTTTCTAGATGACCAGCAGTGCCCACAGTACTTCAGGTACACCCACTGATCTGTGTAATAGCTACAGGTCTATAAGACATTACATTTCCTTTGTTATTCTCTGCTCATTTCCCACTGAAATCCAACATAATTTTTGCCTACAGTTTCACATTGAGAGGAGATTTTCATTGCTCCTTCTCTCACAATGCTCCTGAGTTAACACATTTTAAACCCAGAAAAGTGCATACTCAGTCCTTCTCACCGAGCACTCCAAATTTTCAATACCGAGATTTATTTCCCATCCTCTGCCTTCATTTGCTACTCATTTCTCGGGGCTTAAATCTACAGTTAAGTTCTCTCTGATCTTTGATAGGCTTGACTTCAGTTAAGAAAAAAACCACCACAAAACAACAAAAAACCCAAAAACCATGTCATCTGAAAATTTTGCTGTATCATTGCTCATTCCTTTTTCCAGTTCATTAAGCAGCACCAGACCCAGCAAAGAACCCTGCAGCACCCGCACCCCTGCTGCTAACCTCTTGCTATAGTGAACATTGTTTCCTGTCCCTCAGCCAAAACCTCTTAATAAGAAGCCCAGTCTACATCTTCACCGCTTTTCCTTTCCCAAGGTTATACCCAACTCTAGCCCTTATCTGAGCAAAACTCCCATGGATTTCCATTGCTCGACAATGGGTTGTTTCCAAAATCAGGGAACAAAGATTGTCCTCACCCAGCAGCAGTCAAAAGGGACAGTAGCTGCGGTTACATGATTACCTCAGTTTCTCTTATTTATAGATCTTTATAGCCTCTTTCCTGTGCCAAAAGATCAGGTTTGTAAGTCCCAGCCCAACTAAAGGTTCCTGCAGGTCAACCCAGCTCAGATCACACCCAAATTTAGCTCTTCCATCTCCAAGGATGAACGTACTTTTCTACCTGTACCACGCAATGACACTTTTTATCTCTGCTCTCATTATTCTGTTAGTACTTCACCACAAGCAGCTTCACTTTCCAATGATAAAGTAACACAATAACAGGCAACATCACGCTGTCACCCTTTCCACATCAAATGAGGGAACCGGTTTCTTTGGCTTTTCTTCAAGGGTAATACTGAGGAAAACAGTTCCTGGAAAGCAAGCTCTTTCCAACACAGAAGTGACTGCAGTGCTTCAGAAAGAGTTGGGCTTTGCTGAACTACCACCACAATAACCAAACGTCACACCGCCACAGTACATGTTGCACCGGACTTCAGCCAGTCTCCACAAACCAGCCTTTTGTAGGAAGCCAGGATCACACACCTAAGTCCCTTAACTGCCCTTAAACCGTGTTCCAGCTCCGCTTTGCGGGGAGTGCCGAGGTGCCCCGTTGTACTCTCCCTGCCCCTATTTCTCTCCCAAAGGGGAAACCGGGCATTAGCCCCGGGGGGAGTCCCACGGGAGGTGACTTCAGACTGCGCGAATCCACTCGCCACCCCCGGCACGGACCGCGGGCAGGAGGGTCTGAGCCGCTCCCCCTGCCTCTCCCCCTTCCCTTCCCTTCCGTTCCCCGGGTTGGGGGACCGGCCAAGGCCGGGCTCCGCGGGCGATGCTCACCTTGAGGTACTCGTTCTCCGAGCGCAGCTCCTCCACCTCCCGCTGCAGCTCCTCCGGGGCCGCCGCCACCGCCGGAGGTTCCCCGCGGCTCGGGGCTCGCCCCCCGCCCGGGGCCGCGGGCAGCGGATCCCCGCGGGGGCCGGGAGCCGGCGGAGCTCCGCGCCCGGCGCCGGGGCCGGTGCGGCTCGGTTCTGCGGCGGGCTGGGCGGCGGGCGGCTCCCGTTCGCGGTCGCTGGAGCCTGTACCGGACTCGGCGTCGCTGCTGGCGGCCGGGGCCAGGCGCTGCTCGTCGGAAAGCGGCTCGGAGGGGCCGGCGGGGGGGTC
>WTSP01009414.1:31082-57035 GCA_025331215.1 Actenoides lindsayi | reverse complement strand
AATTTCTATATCTGCTTTGGTAATTTTTTCTTTTTTATTTTATAAAATTTCTTTTTAAAGGTTTTTTTTTTGTATTTTTTTTTTTTTTTTTTTTTTTTTTTTTGTATACTATCTAGTAAAGACTTCTGCATTCTGTTAAAATGTGCTGATAGATATTTCTTCTCTGTTTAACTTTAAGGGACCTTAGTGAATATAAGGTTTACAGCTCAAATGATTGTTTAGCAAGTAAGCTTTCTCTCCCCCAGATTTTGGTAAAATACTACATAGTTAAAATATTTTATTTGGATTCATACCTCATTTCAAAGTGTTGCTCATAATACTTGACAAGAGCTGAACTTAAGTTAGATATTTCTCCTTTTTTTTCCCCTTCTTTTTGGAGGAAAACAAGAAGTTAAGCATAGCTTCTGACACATTAAGCATGACTACTGGGAAATTAAAACAAATGCTGGTACAATTCACAGTGGGGAAAGAATTTAAAATTTGTTTATAAATTTGTTCCTGGCTCCAAATGCATGTCATAAATTAATAGGTCATCAACATACTGTATTTAGCTGGCAGCAAGTATTTTTCTGTGAAGATATGAGACAGAATATAGCCAGAGTAGCAAATTGGCTGAAAGCAAAGCATTTTGAATGCTTTGTAAAATTCATACCAGACAACTTCAAGCTCCAACAATATGGAAAATCTTTTCTGTCTCTATACTTAACTCCAAGGATTTAGAAAACTGACTAATAATGCAAATACCCAGAGGTTAATAGCCTGGTTCCACAGCTGGAACGCACACCCAGCTTACAGGAGGTCCATCACATGCATATCTGGACAGTTGGGTAACACGGAGCTACAGTCCATGATGCTCTGAACACCATCAGTGCCGACACACTCAAATCAGGAAAACTTGTTTCTAAGCAATCAGAATCACAACCTCGTAGCCTCGTTTGGGCTGGCTTCTGCCAGGCAAATGCAGATGATCATAGAATCAGAGAACGTTTTGGGTTGGAAGGGATGTTAAAAGGTCATCTAGTCCAAACTCCCTGCAGTGAGCAAAGACATCTCTAACTAGATCAAGTTGCTAAGGTGAGACTGACTCACACATTCTGAGAGAGATTTTCTCCAAGATGTGGATAATTAATACCACCTCAATTTAAACACAGGTAAAATTTAAAACTCCCCTCTGCAAACACGTCCATACACAGTGCAAACCCAGAGCAAGGTAATTTTTGCAGAATATCAAGACCTCTTGTTAGAATGAAATGCATTTCTCTAGCTTCTGGTCTACATTTGCATTTTTCAGCCCGCAAGGCGCAAGTCACCTGGAGTTGGCGTGAAAAGCACATGAGGCATAGAGCAACCTTCAGTCCTGGGAGCTCCTATCTAAGGTGATTCCAGAATGCATTATTGAGGAATTAAAGCAAGACATGGCATAGAGAGCCAATGGCTTGTCTCTGAAGAGAAAAAACCTCAATCAGTCACACACAGCCCAAATAACAGCCTCTTTTCATATCTGGTGGAGGACAATGAGAGAGAATGGCTCCAGGGCCAGGCAGGTAGAGGGGGCTGTCAGCAGACTTGCTTGCTCTGGGCTTCACTATCAGCCTTTCGTTTTACACAGTGTTGAAACCCATCATTTGCTACACATATATATATGTACTTATGCTTTAAAATTCTTTCAGAGATGGGACAAGTCAATATTATCTTTGAGAAAATGCAGATCCTAACCTAGTCTCCCAAAAGGAAAATTACTGACTTGAGCAATCCCTGGTAGTTATCCAAATAGCCTTGTCAAATTATTTAAATACCGCATTGTGATATTATTGAAGTTGGTACCAAGTTACTCTTGGCAGAAACAAGTGTTCACTGGCAGGTGCTGAGTAGATGAGCTGTTACTGCTCCAGCTCTCTGTGTCAGCACCACAGCTGGCTGCTGCGAGGGATACTAACCAGGGAGCTCAGCAAAATGCCCTCCAAAGGGGTTACCTTTCCTAAGGGGCTCTGGGGTGGGTTGTTTTTAACTCTCAGAGGCTGGTTACATATCTGCTGTTATTCTGGAGTAATGTTAGTTGGTTTGGTTTTTTTTTTTGGGGGGGGGAGGGGGGGAAGCAAGTATCATATAGCCGCATTCAGCACAAAACCCACCCACTAAAGAAGAGCTCTCCCTTCTGTCTTAAGACAAATTCAGTATGTAAATCTCCAGTGAAGAAAATGGAATTTAGGAATTTACCTGCTCTGTATTAAAAGGAAGGGAGGAAAGAAAAGACTTAGGCTTATACATTTTTCATTATTCGTGGCCCACTCTACCAATGTATGCTTAATGCTTTCGTCTCTGTTATAATTTCAGTTGGAAAGTTGTTTAAAATGCAAGAGTCTAGTGGTGATTCACATATGCTGTTTCAGAAGAAAAGTTTAGAGCTAGGGATACACCAGCTCTGACTGTCTGTCCAGCCACAGCATTAGGAGGGACAGGAGGAAGGACAGCAGTGGAAGGAGTATGGACATGCCTTGTCTGTAGAGATTCAGCTCTCAGCTCATGAAGATTAAAGATTTCTTGCATGGTGTGAGGGTATTCACCTTGCTTACCCCGTGGCGGTGCTCCCACAGGGTACCTCTGTCTCCCCAGCCCCATACGTGGTGAGGGGAGCTGGGGGAATCAGGGCTTACACAGCGAACTCCTGCTGCCACAGCATTCTCAAGCAAAACTCAGACAAATGCTATAACAACCTCCCTGCGTAGCAAAGAGGGCACGAGACCCCAGCAACAATCTCCTGCTGTATTAGCATATGTGGAGGTATGGTACCAGGCTCTGCAACCTTCACTTGGTAGCTGTGAGATAGGACCTGTTAGATCATTTAGTCTCCACAGTCTCCACATCCTTCACATCCTTTAAGAAAACTTTCACCCTCTCAAATATATTTTCAAAGTTTTTTTTCCAGTTTGGCTGCAAATGTCTCAAGTGATATTTTTTCCATCACTTCCCTTGGGAAACTATACCTTCCTCTAACAGTTCTCAGTAACAGACCATGTCCTGCTATTCAGCCGACATTTGCTTTGGCTCCATTTCATCCCATTACTCTTAGTTATATCTTCACGTACCATGCTGACATGCTTAATATCATCCAAACATGTTTTGAGAGTTAAGATTTATATTACCAAGACAAGCAGAAGGAAGTAAACAGAAGATAATATTCTTTCTGTGGATATTGCTTTCTACGGAGAAGACTAAGCAGAATAAAAACACGCTCAAGGAAGGAATTAGTAACCATGAGAGATGAAATGACAATGAAATGAAATGACAACTTTGTCACTTTTCAGTTAAAGTGAGATGACAAGATTGTCACTTTTCTTCTGGCCACATTTACCCTTAGGGTAATTATTTTAGTGTTGCTGTGCAATAGATTTCACTTTAGGCTCCTGAAAAATTACTATAGCACAGATTCGTTGCTGGACCAAATGGCTACAACTGCATTGACTTCTATATTTTCTATCCAAAAATTTTCCTCTTCATTTCTATCCAAGGATGCCTGCTAGGTTACCGGAGACAGCACTTCTGCTCATGCTTACTTCCACCCTTCAAAGGTCCACATGTCTGAAATCCATATTATGCATTTTAAGTGCAAATTTATTGAAAAAGTCCAAATCTCTCTGCCAGAAAACTCTCTTTCTCTCCCCAGAAAACTCATAGGGAACAGGCCTAGGTTGTGCTTTAGTGAGGTGAATGCAGAGACAGGCTTAAATGAATATGTCTGGGAATAAATTATTTCTAGAGTGTCTTGAGCCAGCATCATATGAATAGATTACCATGAAGCACTATGGGAAGCAATAATGAATCTGAAAATCATAGTTTAAAAAAAACAACAACAAATTCACAAACAAACAGAAACCAAAACCAAAGAAACAAACAAATAAAAAACCCCATGAAAGCAAAGGATAAGTATCCAGCCTTTCACTGTCAGTGGTGACAACCGCTTTGCAATCTGCAAAGTACCTCAGAAGTATTGTGGGACAGTGTGTCTTCACAAGATCTGGGTTTATTTTATTTGGATGGTAGTGGTGATGACCTACAGCAGCCATCAAACACCCTTAATGTGCTGGAAAGGCCAGGAATATCCATAAATATTCCCCACATAGAGGAAGACAGGAGGTGCTCCACACCAGCTCTAGTTCCAGCACTGGGAAATTGAAAGTCAGATTGTAGGTTTTTTTACAACTGTCAAAAGCAGCTTTCCCTACTCATGTCTTCCCCCAAGGTTTGGTCAGACCCCAGAGGTGTGAGCAGTGCCACCTACAGATGCACAGGGTGAAGCCCCACCAGCTGTATGACCACTTTGGAATAGAGACTGGGGCTCTTCTACATCTTTTTTTGGCCTTTGATGGGAAACAGCAGGGTCGGTACCACCCCAACTTCTCTCTATATGTGTGCCAAGCTCTGCTAAACCAGTTCAGACATTTTAACCACAGTCAAGAATTTTTTTCAGATTGTGTTACAAGGGAAAAAAAAAACCCTAGGTTTCATTTCTACTGCCCCAACACTGTTTAAAATTAAGAAGTCATTATATGACTTGCCACTAAATAAAACACAGAATTTTCTTTGAATTCAACACAACAAACTAAAGAGCTAAATGCTTCATGGTGAGAGAAATGATAATTCTCTGCTGACCAATTCTCTTGCAGCCTACCTGGTGCCTTACATGTTCCTACTCAAAATAACATAGCTGAGACCGTAGAGGGAATCTCAGTTTGCACAACAGCCCAGAGGTTTTATATTTATCATTCTGTGCTCTCCGCTCACTATATATCTGTACAAGTCTAATGAAGCTCTAGAGTTAAATAAAATTATTCTTTTCTTTTTAGGTTTTCCCCTCATACCTCACTCCTTTCTTCTACATCTCCCTCTCCCTTTTTCCTAATCTGCCTACAACTGTGAAACCTGGAAAGTGCCTTTTGCATTTGCCCCCAGTACAGTGACATGGCTCAGCAAATATGAGTAGCGCCTTGGGAGCTGCATATACTCCAAAGATCATTACAGCAGCGATACCAATGTTCTTAACACCTCACCCGGAAAGTCTGACGCAAGAATGCCATTAACTAACGTACAAAAGTCTACACGACAACAGTTGGCTCTGTGGAGTGAATGGCCAAGGTGGGCATTTCTGAGACAGAAAACCACCAAAGACAAAATGCAGCCTCCTACACACAGTGATTTCAAACTCCACAGAGCATAAAGGGATGGGAAAGTGATTGTGTGGTTAGTGTGGTTAGCATGTGGTTGCCCTCGGTCAGAGCGACATGGGGGGAGAGCAGTTTGGTGCATATGCAGCACCTTCTCCCCATGCAGCAGTGGTCATGCTCCACTGAAGCAGGGGAAGAGACAGGGCACTCCCTCCCTGGGTCTGTAGGGCACAGTGCCGTCAGGAGTGGAGATGACAATATGTATGAATACACGCTAGCTGTCTCTAAAGCGGCCAGCTTTGGTAACCATCATGGAAAGGCATCGACATCATGACCTTCAGCAAGGGCTACACAAGTTCTCTGGAGACCCTGGCTACATTCTTCTGTCATCAGCCTGGGATGAAGCTCATTTCAGTGCATCCTAAATATGATTTTGACTTGAGCAATGAGACCAAAGCAATCTTGAGTACATCTCCAGGTGGCTGACGATATGTCTCCTGCTTGCAGTACAGACACCACACAGAAAGAAGCCTTATCTGGTCTCATTCTGTCATCCTGAATCTGACCCTTTCTTAGCAGTCATAACTGACACAACTAAATCTGACTTGGGTACCGACATTCAGAGTTCAGTTTGACACCTCAATCCCTTTGAGATATAG
Source organism: Actenoides lindsayi (assembly GCA_025331215.1). Classification (NCBI taxonomy): domain Eukaryota; kingdom Metazoa; phylum Chordata; class Aves; order Coraciiformes; family Alcedinidae; genus Actenoides; species Actenoides lindsayi. The sequence continues at coordinate 51,214 of WTSP01009414.1, read as the reverse complement.
AACTCAGGTATTTGGAAATGAGCCTAGGAAAATCATCTGTTTTCTCCTGAGTGCCTACCTAGAAAAAGATACAAAATTCATGTTGAAAACAAAGCTATGCAAAAAAATAATAATCCCTCAAACCAAAAAACAGACCTTTCTTGCAGAGAGCACTTAATCAAGAGGACACTTTACACATCTACAGATAAGGTCTAGCTTTGTGAAGATGTTTAGAAGGTGTTTAGAGCTGCAAAAGCCACTTAGTCTAAGACTTCTTCAGTGGTTTTGGAAAGACCTCTGTGCATCCATCTGCATACTAAACACTCTGACACTTCAAGAAAGCTGTCCAAAGGTCCTGTGGCTGCTGCACGTGTTACAACAGTTAGTGGCATTTCCCCTATGTAAATACAAAATCCTAATATTTTCTATACCGTCCAGTACTATACTAGGCTGGAAATTACTTGAGGCGATTCTAGGGAAGATATGATGCCATACGTTACTGTGTGAAATGCCCATACCTTGTCATAGGAAACATTTTCATATACTACTTCTATAGGGTTTTTGCAGCACTTTAATTTTCCCTACTCAGGAAAAATAAATTCCGAACATTACAATACTACTCTTGTACAGCTGTAATCATAACCTTGCACAACTTCAGTCTGAAGCATTTGTTCGACTAAAAGTTTCCTGTTTCATTTTTATAGTACTATTTAAGGATATAGGACTTGTTTTAATATTACATAAAGTACTGAGCAACTGCTCAGCTATGACTGCAGGAAATACGAAGAAGGTACATACATCCAAAAAGATAATAGCTGACTATCAAACCAATCCCAGAAATTAGTTGTGAAATGAAGTGGAATATGTGAATGGTTATGAAAAACAACTAAATTAATTTACATGGGTAAAATAAACAGTACATGAGAGACAACTGTCATAGCAGAGTTATTCTCCTTATTCATAATAAATAGGATTGGATACGCACATGCATGTGTGCATTTATGGGTATTTATGTGAGAGAGATTTATTAAAATGTTTAATGAAATCGCCATTGTTGTATCAAGTCACACACAGTGGTTTGCAGGCCTAATCCTGCTCATGTTAAAGGCAATGAAAATAAGAACAGTTGACTAATTATCACTCCGTAAGAGCTCCAGAATATCCATGTTGAATTCTAACAAATTACTAGAACCTCAGGGAAAGCAACAATGCTAATTAAGATGAACTTTAGGTGTAGGACCTAATTAATATGATCTTTACGTGAAACTTGTTCCAAATGAAGCAACTTTAAAAGTTATGTGAATAAATGCCTTAGGCTGTATAGCACTAAATAAGTAAAAAAATAAACAAACATGTTCCTTAAAATCAGCAAGTAGCAAATCAAGATATAAACATGGGTGTTATGTGACCGCAAGTCATTGCTTCAGCAAAGATTTTGATTTGATTTAGCTCTGAATGCCACTGTTGGTGAAATAACAGATGCCAGGGTTTTCTTTCTGTTTCTAACTGGTACCACACAGATGCTGAGGCAGAAGCAAAAGTATAGCAAAAATTCTAGTGACTCTTGTTTGGAGGGGAAATACTGATTTCAAGATCTTGTCAAAAATGATGCATCAGTTCATTAAAAGAAGAACTTAAAACTATGTCTTTAGGTAACTTTAAATATTTTTTCCCATTTCAAGGAAGGCAGGTAGATACCCAAGCAGGAGGAATTTGTGCACTAAGTCAGTTAGAGAAGGTATAATGGTGCATGTATTGGTACAACTCCTGCTCGTGCATTCATGCATGTGTACACACATGTATGACTCAGGTACGTGGGAACTGAAAGCAGCATACATAGTAATATTTCGGAAACTGAGGAAGAGAAAGAAAATAAATCTCAACATACTATTTCTGTTTTCCTTCAGCATAACCCTTCACACCTGGCTGTTTGCAAAGAGCCTGGCTGGCCAATGCCATGTACAAAACATCAGCCCCCAGCAGTCCCAAAGGGCAGAATCATTAGCCTGTGGGCAAAAAGGCTTTGGGCAGGTGTGCCTTCACCCAGTTAGGTAGAGCTGGTTCAGCAGAATTCAACTCCATCAGCTGACCAGAGGGAAATAAACTCACAAATTAGGAGAATATGAAGTTCTCCATGGCACTGACAGGGACTAAGGGAAAGGGTCTTTCCTAGTTTCTGGGGACAAACTTTAGAAATATTGTTCAAAGTTATCTAGAATTATTTTCCTTACAAAACTGGACAAACCTTTATTTCTTATAGTCCTGCTGCATTTCCTGTCTAGGGTGAAAAGGTGAGCCTGCTCTGCAGCCCAAAGCAGAGCTCTGGACATCTCCTAAAGCACCTACATGCCAGACGGACCTAATAATCTGGCTAGAATCCAGAATCTCAGGGTGAATCCTGATTCCATTCAAACCACTGGCAAGAGTCCCACTGGTTTTAGTAAGGTCACCCTCTGGTTTCTGCTCCAGCAGAGCTTTTGGGATATGGTTCCATACAGAATTGTGGTTTCTTTTTTTCTTACTGAAGCTAAGTTGACTGAGTACTGACTTGTCCAAATTATAACACAGACAACAGCAATGGAGAAAAAAGAAAACAAACAAACAAACAGATTAGCCTATGGGAAAACAAAATAACTTAATATTACTCTGTTCTGAGATGATATAATAAAAATATCAGATGCGATGTATGGACATACATTAACATTTTGGCTTTGTTAAACTGGAATTCCTCACACGCTGACCTCTTGACCTCCTCCTACTTCTATTTTGCTCTCTCACCACTCCATGAGAAAAAAAAGGGGGAGAGGAGAGAGAGAGAGATAGAAACACAGAGTGAGAAGAAAAAAAAAAAGAGGAGGAGGGAAAGGGAAAGCATGAGAAAGAAATAAAGACAGCAAAAGAAAGAGAAAGGATGAAAAAAGAAAGAGTGAAAGAGAGAGAACAGAATGCAAGGAAGCACGAATGAGCAGGAGAAAAAGAAAACAGAGAGAAATCGATGCACTGCCAGTCGGATTTTTAAGGCTTGTGAAAGTTATGGGGCCCTACATGGAGAAGGCATTACATTTTTTGATCTGCAGCCAGATTCTTAATGAAATAGGAGGGCAGGAGGGAGGCTAATGTGATTCAGCATCTAAAAGCAAGCAGTTGCATCAATAATCTTTAGCACTGGCACTTGTGCTAAGACAAAACATAACAGAGTTTAGAAGACAAGTTGTCAGCGTGATTTGGGGGCCTTTCAGTTATTCAATATAACTCCATTAGGTTTTCGAAGCATAAACAGGTAGCAGGGTTTTGTGCAAGTAATACTCTTAAACCAGTATGCAATTAAAATTGAGTTCTTTGGAGAATAATTCTACTATATATTACTAGAGGTGACCTTTATTTTATCAATCTCTAGTGAATACCACTATTTGTTTTAGCTTTACCTACTTTCAGTCTGACAAACATAACTGCGCAGCAACAGACAGAAGACCTGAGCAGTGCACGCTTGAGCTCGGGCTGTCTTTGTGCTCTCTGTTAAGCTCTCACTTTTCAGCTAAAGCAGCTTTAGAAGAGCAGTTTGCTCGCTTCTGCTGCTGCCTAACTTCTGCTTCACTTCTCTGGGGAAGCTTTTTTAAAATGTGCTTTTATGCAGATTTTTTTTTTTTATTTTGTTTGGTTGGTTTTTAATGTCTAAAACATTGGAGTAAATTACGTTGAAGGAAACTTTTTTTCCTCCTTTTTTCTCCTTTGAGCTGAAATAATACATAAAACTTAGACTGACCTTTAAGGCTAAGCACTGCAAATCTTTCAGTGCAAGGAATTTGGGCAGGATGAAATTCCCACCAATGAAGATGTCTCACTTCAAGTTAGTCTATGCATGACTTGATTTGCCCTTAAATCCCTCACACAGAGCACAAACTCACTGGAGTAAGTAGGGCCTTGTCAGGGTCTCCTGCAGGAGAGAAGCTCACTCTGAGGGCTCTGACCAGTGGAGTACACTGAAAGAAGAGGTCCTAGCCTTCAAGGAGATGCTCAAGTGTACAAACTGTTAGACCATGAGCCAAACATACTGGATTTTCAAAAATCTCTCAAATTAGATACTGAGCTCAAGGCCCTGTGACAGCAAGTCACTGGGAATAATGAGCTTTCCAAAAAGAGCACCCCAAAAAAATCTTTGCTGTTCTTACACTATCATCTTGTGACTGCAGAAAAAATTCAGATATGAAGAAGACCTGGGGCATAAACACTGGAATTTGAAATGGAAAATTAGCCCAAGCCAGGCAAAGGTTACACTCCTCAAACATCTCAGCAAAACCTGGACCATTATTGAATAAGTTGAGCAGTATAATTATCCAGATGGAAGATGCTAAAAGAACAAGTCCTGAAGTCACAGCATCATGAATCTTAGTTCCCCATTTCACCATGAGTCAGTGTAGTCCCCTGGTAATGATCTCCTAACACCAATCTATAGCAAGCACTTCCCACATGCCAGTTTTCATATACATAACTGAAGTCTGAAAGGTATAGTTTTGCTTTTATTTTACCTCTTGAGATGTCAGGACATTTGCTTGCTCATAATGTAACCACCTATAGGTAAAAGCGACTCTATGGTCAAGACAATAATTAATTATGCTGAACTGTTACAGAAAGATCTGGGAAAGGCAACAGTGAGAATCACCAGCAAAAGCTGATTTCGCAACACTAATTTCCCCATTTGTCTTAAATACTCACTGTTCTACATGCCTATTTATATTAAAATAATACAGTAAGCTGATCTAAATTAAAGGAAAAAATTCAGCTAGTGAGACAGGGTAAGGGAATGTGAAATACTTTACATCCCAAGCATGCAAAACACCTCTCACCTCTGTCTCTTATGCTTTCAGAGACTATTTTTTATTATTTTCTCCATTTCTTGCCATTAACGTGGTTTGCATTGTCTCCTGGTCTTCTAACACAGAACTGCTTTCTTCATTAATCTTCATAAATTTCAAGTAATACAATGGCCTGGCCTCCTCCCTCCAGGGCAGTGGCAATTTATGAGGGCAAATGTTTTGGGGAGTCAGTTAGAAGGCTTAGTCCATGTCTTACTGCACCACGGTAAAGCCCAGGGTGGTGGTGGGAGGGCAGGGGGTGCTTTAACTCTCCTTCATGTTTTGTCTTTTTAAATTATACTAATTTTTCCAAGTCCTTTTAAGTTCCCAGGAAGGTCTAAACACTTTTGAATATGTAAGGGAAATGGATCCAAGGGTTCATACATAATAGATTGATACATAATATTTGGATAATATTTGGTTAGGGAATGGTATCTCCATCAGTTGCCTGTGGTACCTATTTGGTGCAACATCCCTGCACCTTCAGCCCTGCTCATGCTCCTGGCCAGGGGCTTGGGGAAAGCACTACAAAAAAGTCACAGGAATGTCCAAACTTTGCACTTTGAGGACTTTATCTTTAGAAGAAAAAAAAGAAAACAAAACAAAACAAAACAAAACAAACAACAACAACAAAAAAGCAAGCACTGCTTGCTGCTTGGTAGTACTGCAGTAAATTATAAAGCAATTAATAACAACTTACAAGGCATCACAACATGTGCTAATAAGTATAAGTAGCAGTGTAAATAAGTATAGAAAGCATCAGACATTGAGCAAAAATTTCCGCAGTGCAATGGTGAATGTCCCTAGACAAATAATTTTCTGCCATATTTCAGCTGGAAAAAAATCCTCCCATAAAAAAAGACCGTATCAGTTAAGGTGTATAGTCCAAGACCTAAACTGAAAAACCCCAGTCTCTGTCCCCAGGTTTATTGGATGCTTAGGGTCTGGTATTAGGGGGGCTCTTCCCTGGTCATTGGATTAAATCCCCTTCTAGATCCATCAGGGTGATGTGACACAGTATAAGGAAAACAAAGAGAATTGAGTTTAAGCTCATGGAAAGCTAACTCTTTGGAGGGAGCCAAAGCAGTAATAAAAACCGTTCTAATGATTTGATCAGCAAAACAAACCAAAAGCAAAGTTTGGAATTAATGAGAGCTATAGATCAAAACTGCGAATGATTTTCCTCTCATTAGTGGTTTTTATCATCAGATGTTAGCATTGTTTGAATGAAATTCATTCAAAGACCTCAAATAAAAGCAGTATTTGGTAAAAGAAGCCGTGATTTGGGTCTATTAACAAACAGAACATCTTGCTAAATAATTCCTTTATGCACTATTCAGTAATGATGTAAAGCTGGTGCCTTTCTGCTGCCTCAGTGAAACAGCCTTCAGAAAGATCATTAAACTGGCTTTTTGTGAGACAAGCTAAAGAGAACGACCGAAACGTCTGTTATAAGTTTATATTTGTATTCAACTCAATTAGGCCCTAGGATACAGATGAAAGCGAAGCGCATTTCCTTCGAGGCTGTTTCAAACATCTAACTTTCTAAAGAACCACTTCTGAAAACTGCTTCAGATGGAGACTGCGACTTTCCAAGAAGCGTTGCATCACCGCGGCCCGGATCCGACTGACGGGCGGGAGGGAGAGACGCTCATAAAAATATCAAACAGCTGATCCGCGTGGATCTCGGCCAGAGCTGCCGCCGGAGACGCGCAGCTCATTGTGGAAGGAATTTCGGTACAAACGAAGCCACCGCAAATAACAACAAACCCTCCCTCCTCTTCTCCCCTTTCCGCTGCTCGGGAATCCTCCCTCCACGGCTTTAGTTTCTCGCTCTCCAGCAGGGCCCCACGCCCGAGCCCTCGCCAGCTGGCTGCGGCGAGACAAAGCCGCTCCCGGCCGCAGCTCCGCTGCCGCTCCGCAGGGCTCTCGCCTGCTGACAGATGCCTCGCAGGCACGGCCGGCAGCGCCCATCCAGCCTGGCCCTTCCAGTCCCGGCTGTGCTACTGGATTCCTGGGGAGGTTCCACTGGCAAAAGTTTGCTTTTACACAGGCTCCCGGGGCTGCATAGCTAGAAGCGCTTCTCTCCCTCGCAAGAGGTCTCTGGAAGAAGTCAGGGGGAGGCGGCCGTGGGCTGCGGGGGAGCCCGGGCTTGCACAGCCCGCATGGGCATCCCCAGCATGGCAGAGCTTAATCAAGGGGCTCCATCCACAACACCTCCTCTCATGTGCCTTTCATTCAGTCACCATCTGTGAAAGTTTTTTTACTGGGCAAAAAAAATCAGAAATGCTCGGCTAGCCTCTCATTGGAAACTCTCTCAAACCGATCCAAGTAGAGCAGCCTCTTCCAAAAGAAACATGTTCTGTCAGAAATGTTTCACCTGCTCACTAAGTACATTCACTACACAGAGCCTTTTTATAATGTGCTAATTTATTTTTAGAAACGGTTTTATATCGCAGAGCACCCTGAGTGCCTTTGGCAACTTCAGGTACTTTAGAAATAAATGTATTATTATTCCTCTTTAGAGATTTAAACTGTATGTTAAGTGGTTAAAAGTAGCCATTACATGGTTGGTGGCTTTTTCTTTTATTGGTTTTCCCAATGGCAATTTTAATACTGAATTTTATTATTTTTATTAATTTTATTATTTATTTATATTACAGCCCTAAGACTCTTAATCTAGGAAGAATCAGTTCCAAAAAGAGAAGCTGGGTGCCTGACTAGCAAATGAGGTGCCTAAGGCCAAGCTGTGACCCTGAAAACTCCTGAGCTCTCAGGACATTACAATAATTTTCTGATCTAACTTTTCTCAGTCATCTCTGGATCTGGTCCTGCTCATTCGTGGGAGACCCTCAGCCCTCCTGGACTCAGCACTTCACCAGCAACAGGAGATCCCATTGCCTGGGTTTCCTGAGGAGCTTATTCTAATTAGCATTTTTCAAATTGTACTGATATACAGATGAAGACAGACAAACTATAATTGCCTTCTCTCCAAAGAAAGCACATGGTATACCTCTTTTTTTTTTTTCTGAACTGTGGCTAAAAAAACCATATGTTTACGGTGTGTAGGCAGGTCAGATTCATCACCCTGCTCTGGAAGAAGGTGGCACATACCTCATGAAGGCACCTTCTACACCACATACTGGACTAGTCCACTGCACATGGGCTTTCCCAAGTAGCTTTTGAAGCCGATTTTCTGCGCAGAATTGTTCAACGTTCATTAGCCCAAAAACAAAGCCCCAGAAAACACTTCTCCTGTAGATCAGTGACTGAAGGAGGACAGTCAAGGCATAGGCTCTAGGATCAGAGGATCCCCACTTTCTGCGGAAAGACACAAGATACTGTGCTGCCAAGCTGGGGATGGAAGACTACCCTGAAACTCTCAGTAAGGCACCTACACCTTAGAGACATCAAGAAGTGAAGACCAACTCTCTTTTCATTATCTTCTAGGTGAAACTCCAGCTGACTGCTCCAGGTATCTTTAACTGGCTCCTCTTCTGAGCATGCCTGGGCTCAGATCCTCTTCTGCTATGTATCCCTCTATGTTAAGATAGCCCAAATTCAGTTTTTCAACTTCCATTCCAGGAAAATATGTATCTTAAAATATTTTGCTTTATGCACCAAAGAAGTTTCATGAAATCTGAAAAGCAGTTTGGAAAAGTTTTCTATCTTGGAAGAACTGAGCAAACTTCTCAACTCAGGCATCTGAAACTGAATTTTGCAGCTCCTGAATCTGTCCAGTTACTCAAACACAATAAGAAAACAAATGCTACATGGCAACTTAGCACATGCTCTGCTGGAGTTTCCATTACGGGTGAGGTGAAAGCAAGATTTCTTCATGTATCTTTAGAGGAGTGACTCAGATTGTGAAAACTCACAATCAAGCTAGTTCTTCATGTAATAAGGTAATCCTCTCTGTTCTTTTGAGGCCAAGATCCAACTGCCATTACTTAACATGTTCGTCAATTAAAAAAGTTACCATCTACTAACCTTCCTCAGGAAACTATCAGTCAGTGTGAATGTAAAACAGCCAGCTGATTAGTTCGGATGGACTGCTGCATGGAGATCTAGTCTGTGTCACTAAAACGCCTATTTGTCCAATTAACCAAATTACTAAGGAGAACTCCAGCCAAGTGCAACACTTAGTGAGCTACCATTACCAAAAGGTCAGTGCACCAGAGATACAGTCTCTGCAAAGCTGGAAGTTTCTTCTAGACATCTTAAAAGAGCATGAAGTTATGCTGTGAAGACCTCCAAGGAGTGTTTCCTATCTGCACACAGAACAGTAATTAGGTCTGAGTTCAGTACACTTAGGTAAGTGGCCAGTTGCAAGAATATAACTGAATCTTTCCTTATCATTTAGTTAAAGAAATGTAGGCATGTGTATGAAATGAAGCAAGCCTTAAAATTTCCCTAAAAAATACATATCTAGGTTTTTGTCTGTAACCAGGTGCTTCGGCGGTAAGTATGATGAGCAAACTCTATTATAACTATTATATTTATCATTTTCTAATTATAGTTATATTTCTTTAATTATACTATTCTAATTCAAGAATAAACTACAAGATTCATAAGAAGGCAGACAGTCAGAAACAGGAGACACTTCCTTGAAACCTCTATCAGTATGGTTGGCTGCTCCATGCTGCAGGCTGAAAAACCCACTGAGCACTTCTGGGAGAGCCAACAAGAACTCAGATTAGACAAGCAGAGAGCAGGGAACAAGAAGGTCTCAAGACTGAACCCATCAGTGATCACGAAAATCAGCAGTAATCTCTCCACTGATTTTGACAGGTGCTGGCTGAGATGTTGTATGTGAAGTCCCTGGCACTCCATTAAGACAAAACTTCATTCCATTCAGAGCTTTATTAGCACCAAACTTTTGTGAAGGCTACATAATTTGATCTGAAAAGTTTAATTCTTTGAAAAATCCAGCAGCCTGGATAGAAACTCTGGGCACCTGGCTTGAGCATTGCTCAGTTTTCTCCAGTTTCATCCATGGTACCAGCATTTATTTAGTTCTGCAAGTTTTTAGAGGAATGCCGCAATGTGAAACATATCACTTTCAGAGAGCCCCAGTTTTGGCAGCTTTAACAAAACTAATGCCAACTCAATGCAAATCTCTCTCTGCTTGTTTGCATGTATTATAACAGCAAGAAATACATTTTCTTACAGGCATAATGAAAATATGCTCAAGCCTAACACCAATGTCCCTGTACAGAAAGTGTAATAGATGATTTTGGTTTGGTTTTTTTTTTTTTCCATGTTGGTTTAGATAAATCAATTATATGTAGCCTGACTATCAGTATTGTGGACTCAAGGTGGTATCAGCAAGGTAGAGTTATCTAGCAGGAATTATCCGTTGTATTTTTCCAGTGTCATTATACATGTGCCCCCCATTGGTTTTGGTATGTTTTTCAGATTCTGAAAAGCATTCTTTAAAACATTCACCATATTAAAAATCAAAGAGTACATCATTGCATGCCTTTAATGCCCTGAAGATATCAAATACAGTTTCAAAGCTGCACTACATACAAAAAAGAAAGGTCAGGGTAGTCCTGCAAGCTTTGAAATTTTGAAACTATCCAGTTTCTCTAGCAGGTTTCTACATCTGGTCTGGCTTCATTTTTATTAATCACCAGCTCAGCTAAATACGTGTCCCATTAAGTCTTCAGTTGGATGCTAGGTCAGTGTGCGGTCCGGGCTTTACTCTGCAGTGGACCTTGCCTGTGCCTAGCATAGGAGGCCATTGCCTGTGTCTGCTGAGTGGGTGGACGTTGCAAGGTTTAAGCGTTATGACAGCTGAATTTTGGATATAAAAGTAAAAATGCAAACTCATGCCTGAAATCTCAGGATATTACCAGTTCCACCAAGGACTGACTGCCAGATCTAGCCACCCAAGAACTGAATGATATTCAGATATTATGGCTTGGGGTCATTCTACAGCTACAGTTGGTGCTAAACGTGCTTCTTAATATCCATGGGTTCATATGGTCCAGAGAAAAACATTGCATTGGCATGCTCAACTATTTTGTACAACAGCATTAGTGCTGTCAAACACCATGTCTTATCCTATAAACAGTAGGGATTAATTTATTTTATATCCACTGAGTGTTTATTAAATGTATCAATCTCCGAAGCACAACCACTTATCACAATTCACCACAACCATACAACAAATTCCAGCTATGTACCCAACATTCATTTTCCTGAACATCACAAAGTCTGCTCTGCATGCAGCTAATGGATGTGAAAGGTAAATAGTATGAGTTTGCAAACATATATCAAAATAAGGTGCCGGTCCCTAAGAACCTATTTCCTAAGCAAACACCTTTGGGTTTTATGTTTCTGATGTATTTAATCAATGAGAATGTAAAAGTTTTTGGAAGGTGGCTTCCTCTTGGAGCACATTACGTTTGTACCTCCACCATGAGCAACTGGATGAATTCCAGCATATGAAGAGAATATTGAAATCAAAACAGGAATCTCAGCTTTACTGATCACAAGCCTTTTTGTGTATTTTTTTCAGGTTTTCCGTTTACCTCAGGACACAAACAGATCTACAGGCGACTCTGGTAATAAGCATTTGAGGCTCTGCATTTGACTCAATTAGTGACTCATGGAGCATCCCTGTACCTCAGTTTATGCCTCTCCAAAATGGTGTTAAAGCAGACATAGTTATTTTGAGGCCTATTATGAAAGTTAATTTATATTTCTAAAGATAAAAAAAAGTATTTTTGTGATTTCCTTGGTTTCACTGATGCATCATACACTCAGACACTGGGTAAGGCTGATTATTATTAAAAAAGATTTCTCCCAGAGCTACCTAAAACTTGAGCAACTTCTTTATGTTTAAACAAAAAGAAAAAATGCAACCTTTTTTTCCTCTTCCAAATATGAGCCTGGTTATTTCTCAACTGAAATAGTTCACCAGAAATCCCCTGTGAAGTCTGATTCTGTGCCACTAGAGCGAACGGGAGCGCTGCCATACACTTCAGCACGAACAAGAGATCACCTTGTGTTTCTGCAGTGAATCTGAAGGAGTGTCATACCCTGCACACTGTAACTCAGAGGTATTTATTATCCAGACTTCTGTGACAAAGACTGAAGTTGTTTGGTCCCTGAGGAGAAGGGTCGGAAAAGGGAAACACAGTAGGTACCCGAACACAGGGAAGGTGCAGGTGGGTAAAACGTCTGACGGCTGCACCGCTGGCTCATCCTATACTCTGGCTCTGCTAGGAAAGAGGAGGGCAGTAAAGGGAAAAGTGCTTTGTCTCCTTGCTTTGCTTTCATTATCTCGAGTGCAAGCAGCTCACTGGAAGCCAATAGTGCTGGATTTCCCTGCTCTCGGGGAGCCACTGTCCTGCCCCACACTTCCATTCAGATCAAGCCCTGCTACCGGCACTTCCCTGCAAGTCTGAGTGTCACCTAAACCCACAAACTGACCCGCAGTGGTTTTTTTGTCATAGGGACATCAAGGGGGAGATCTCTGTCCCCCTGCAAAAAGAAAGAATCAATTCAGCATGGAGTACTGCAGAGTTACGCACATGTCCCCACACATAGCAGTGCCAAACACTGTCAGAAAGAGAATTACTTTTGATTAATGGGAAAGGAAAGTTAATTGTCACATGGCATAAATGTCAGAGTGAAAACCCAGGGAAGACAAAACACTTTTCAACAAGAAAGAAGGAAAGATTTCTATGGTGCAGCCTAAGCTTATTGATAAATGCAGGTGAAAAAAATATTATTCTAATCAGCTTAATGGGAGATCAGGATATTTTAGCTTTTATTATCTCGAGGACTTGCCATGTAACTCTCTGATGCACAAAACTCTCTGAGTTTTTTGCGTTTCTCTGGGCTAGATCCGCAGCTGGTGTAAATCACTGCGACAGCTCTGACTTCAGTGGCGTCCTGCCAATTTACTCCAGCAAAGGATCTGGTGCAGAAATATTTCCCAGTGTATAAACTTCTGGTTATGATAGACAGTTTCTGGGCTCCAGCAGGGACTGGTGATCTTAAAAGGGGGTTATGGGAATTGGCAAGATATGAAATGGTGTGGGAGAGCTGCAAATATTTAATTTCCTGTGAAATAATTCTCTGGTGGCTATATACATACATACATGTGTATGCATGCGTGTGTGTAGTCCAGCAAGTTACAGTCTCAAATTAAAAGATTTCCTATTTCCTGTGAACCACTCACAGCACCGATTGTCTGCCCAGGAGTGTCAGCAGGCAGCTGAACTCTGGTCCATTTGCCCTAATACAATGCCTTCAAGACCAAATTGACTCCTGAGATGGTTTCCAGCTCCCTGGCTGCAAAGCCAGTTATGTGTTTAAGAAGGAAATATGCTGGGGAGGAGCTGGACTGGTTTAACGCCTGCAGAGAGATTCCAGACTTGTGCACCTGCCTCTCCCCATGCCCACAGCCAAATTTAAACGCTACAGCCCCTCCGTGGAGAAAGGGGCACAAGTTAGGGCCACGGCTGTTCCCGGACTATAAAAATAGAGACAGATGCTTGCCTATGAGGAGGAAGAATGTGAGGCTTCTTTGAAAGCTGAGTGTGAGCAAGTCCTGACACCTCCTGGCTCCTCACCTCGTTGGAAAAAGTTCTTGCACTTTCGGTGTGCACGTGCGTGGGGACACACACACACCCGGCACAGAAAACAAAAGCTACCGGGAAAGCTACAGAGAGATGCTTCTAGCAGGGCTCAAAGAGGGGGGTAGAAAATGCTCGCAGTCAGCGTTGTTTGTTTTCAGCTCGGTTTGATTAAAAACCCCCAAACTAACCATCCATAAAAACCCCAAACCCAAAACACTCCAGATTTCTCCTCAGAATTAATTGGGAGCAAAAAGAAAACTGTATTATGTGTACGTCATCTCCCAGCCCCTAACCCCAGTCGCTCCCTCTCACAGAGCACTTGCAGGATGGAAATCTGTTGGGCTGTCTGTTTTCCACCCAGGTGGACAAACATATAGACAGGAAAGTGAATGCAATTTGCTGTTTCAGAGGAAAGCTAGGTCCGCAAACGAAGTGAAATTGCTGATCCCAGGCAAGAGGGAGCACTCCCTTCCCTCTCTAGCAAACATGCACACGCACCAGTGTGCACACTTGCACACCCCTCCCCTCCAATTTTTAATTAAGAAATGAAGGAAAATACAATATTTTTATATTGTCCTTTCAAGGAGATCTCTGTTTGCATAGTCGGATCCCCCTTCCTCCACACAGCACTAACATTAGTGTGACCTTTTCCTGCTAATTGGAAAATCTTACGGAAATAAAGCCTGTCAGAAAATGAGAAGTGTCTCCCCTTTAGGCTGGCCAAACGACCTCAGAGGGGGAAAAGAAGTTCTGAATTTCTGCTCCTTCTGCACACACTGCAAAATCTTTATTACTTTGGAGAGCCTTGAAACCCAGTAATGCCCCTCCAGTGCAAAGAGAAGTAAATAAATTTCTTCTTATGACCACTTTGGAGAAACACACAACCAGATTTACTCAGCAGGGATAGATACTGGACAAGATAATGAAGAGAGAATAAGAATATGATAGGGGTTTACAGCCTCTTCTGTCTCTTTAAAGTGTTTTAATCCTTCAGAAACAGGATATCGGGTCCATTTCCTTAAAGATACAGTATCCCTTCTGGGACAAGTAATGTTATAAAAACCTAAGATGTAACATCTATCTCACAATATTGATTGGCACTTTAGTGTGATAAAAGGGGTTGAACCTGAAGGGGAAAAAAAAAAAAAAGGTAAACTGGGATTACTCTTTGAAGAATTGAAAAAAGTCCCTATAAAACCAGGTCAAACTTTCAAAATATATTGGGGTTTTTTATATGGAATTGAACCAAATGCCATTTCAATGATTGTCTAGGTGATTCTCTTGATTTTTAAAGCATATAGATCCATGTTCGTAGCTTTATTACCAGCTGGTGCTGGAGCTAGCTCTAGCCCCAGCTCCAGCACAAAGCACTGTGAATTCTTTCTATGCTCCAGCAGAGGAGAAAAGAAAGGGCGAAATTTCAAATAAAGAGATACGCTTTTGTTATTAACCACAAACAAAGGAAATGCAATTTCAAATGACTGTCTGGTTCATTTATAAAATGCCCTTTTTAGACAGCATCACCTGTTTTTCAGAAGAGCTTTGAATGAAAACATTGAAACAACTGTCATTATATGGATATATCTACAGTCATTCCTGAATTACTCAAAGTTAAAGTAACAGAGACACAAATACTACAAACAATTATTCATTTGAGTAGCTCTTACTCATACGGATAGTCTCATTTAAGCCTGTTGATCTGTTTCCATGATTTAGTGGGACTGGGTTTGTATTGTACGATGAAGTTAGCAAAGCCCAGTGCAAGCGCTGGACACAGAAAGGCTGCTCACCAGCAACATCTACCAAAGAGAGGTAAAGTCTTGACAATGTTTCAACTTTGCATCTAACAGCACACAAATGAGCACAAGGTGAGACTTCATTCATCTTCAGATGAGATTGCCTTGCTCACAGACATGTCCTAACCCAGCAGGTTTCTCACCATCTGCTTTCCCAAACTGCGGGAGACAGCCCGTCAGGTCAAACCCAACTCTACAGTGGATGGGGATGAGCATGAAAAGATGCTACACCTAAGGGTAGGAGCATAGTTGCAGGACAAGACTCAGTGCCTATAAAATGTACAGTCCTGCCCTAACCAGCATTTTTTTCTCTATTTGAGAAACCTCTGGAGCAGGCACAGGCTGCTGTGAAGATTTCCCAGTTTGGAGAGGTAGTGTTCTCTTTGCCTGTCCTGCTCCATGACCCCCATCATCTCTGTGCCCACACAGAAGCCCATCTGAAAGCTACCTGAACCCCACGGCAATCCGAAGACTCAGCACCACTGTCAGAGACGTGACCCAGCATGAGAGCCTCACTTAGGAATTATACAATGACACAGAGCAGTTTTGGTTTTGTTCAAATCTGTTGGAGGTTTAAGTCCTTGCCTGAACTCATTGAAGGCGACTGTTTTTTTGGAAGAGGATGAAATGACAGGCTCTTCCAAGACACATATGCTCCATCTCAGTGTTATTTTCAGATCGGATTTTAGTATAGAGCTCAAAATATACACTCCAGTGATTGCTGTGCTCCTTTCAAGGGAACAGGGTGCCACCAGGCAGGATATCACTCCCATTGAAACATGCTCTGAATACCAGTAAACACTGAGTATGAAATAATCTTGTTGCACTTTGGGGTTGTGTTGTTGCTGGGACAAGGAACAAAGACACGTCCTGCATCCTGGAATTAATTTAATGGCTAACAACCTGCAAAAGGATGCAGTTCAGCCATCATGCTGCTGGCTCCTACCAAGGAATGCTCAGCAAAGGTGGGACACCGATACAAGCCACAAGATCATAACAGCTGGACAAGTCAGATGGGCAAAGGGCACACAGGTTTCTGACAACCAAGCAAACTCACCTTCTCTTGTGACACTCACACACGGTCTTTGGCCGTGTCACTTCATCCTATAACTCCTCATGCAAGATTATAAAGTAGAGACATATGGCTCTCACATAAGACTCCCCAGACTGCTCATACAAGCGGCACCATCCCCATTTGTCAGGGATGTATGGACGCCCTGCCCGTGCAAACTAGGAACTTGCCCAGAGGGCCTCAACTTTAGTGAAATCTTTATGGGGCTTGAATTATTCAAGCCTTGACCTTTAGCAAATCTCTCAGTCAATGGTAGTTAATGTCCTTTAAAGTCATTGACCTTAGGTCAGGGACCAAGGGGGTGCTTCATCAATGAAGACACACAGGTTCAAAATCGAGAGAGGTTTTGCAGGATATTTTTAAGTACCCTGGAAGAGGACTGCTGGCTGCATGCAGAAAGGATCACCAGTGCCACATGACACAACAGCATGGGCAGCAGGCTCCCAAATGCCCTCTGTGGGAACTATGCAGAATTAGGGAAGACCAAGGGCTCCTCTGAATGTCCAGCTCTGCATTTGGGATTTGTTTGGACTAGGGACTGTGGTTCAGTTCACAGCAAGGAAAAAGGTCAACCACAGCATCTGCAGTGAGATCTCCAAGCCCTCTGTACACAGAAGAGAGATAGAGGGTGGGGAAACAGCTCTGCCAATACCTCCAAGTGACTAACAGGTTTTACTGTTGCCCTGTGGTACCAAGCTCAGAATGTACATTTTGTAGACTGTATGTCTACAAACTTTTGTTGAGCAACTTTCACCTCCCAAAACAAGCAGACTGGCTGCACAGCTCTTAAAAGCTGAAGTTAGCTTGGCAATAAAAGATTTCTGCCACCTCTTTCACTTTCTCTTGATAAAGTTACCTTTTACAAAATTATTTCAACACCATTAAAAATAATCACAAGTTTTATAACAAGACTACTTTTCTGGAAGGATGGGTTTTCCAGTGAGATCATCTGTGTGTGCTTTGTGACAGGATCTGATGCATTTTTCTGAATATTTCACAACGTTCATTAACAGTAAGGCTGTCTGCATTGCAATAAACAGCAAAAGTTCTGGTTCAAACCTTCATACAAGCTCAGCACTTTTAATCTTGGACTTGAAATTGGTTCACAGGACTAGGTGAAATGCCAATTTGGGGGAGTTTTCTGCTTTCTTCAAATTGTAAAAATGTCAATGGGAGTCATGAGGTTAGACTTATTGGGCAGGCTTCTGCCCTGATTCTAGCTAGGGGAATTATACATAATGAATTAACCACATGACTAATTTTACCTCATTTTCTGTTCTTGAAGTGTCTGCAAGCAAATTAAAATACCCTGAAATTATTCATTACCTAAAAGTACTTGCAGTGAGAGGGATTTATTTCACCCTACTTTAGTCACCTAAAAACTAGGTGTTTAGCTAAACTAGTTTTCTAGGTTTTCTCTATAGTTAAGGCAGTGAGAAGACAATTCACCACATCCCAAAGGTAGATGTTGAAATTAGGTGGGTTGAGCCACCCTCTAGAGATTCTGCTCTCCTTTACTATCAAGATATCCCAGATGAGTAGCTTAGATGGGGCACTTGATTTTAACATGGGCAAAATCAGTTGAAATTAATCCTAACCCTCATCATTTACTACAACTTAAGAGCAGAAAGAAGCTGTTCCACAGAAGTTTGTTTGAATGTCCAAGAGCAAGCAGTTTTTCATGGACCAGGCAGATCCCACTATTGAAAGTGCCTAAACACCTAGCAACCACTGGAAACATTAATAGTTAAAGGACCCAAATAACTTAAAAGATGAGCCCACCTGTCTTACTGTATGTTTCTATTCTCTGAATGGATGAGTTCAATTCACTGAATCAGGCTTCAGGGACAGATCATCACCACTGGTGACTGCTCTTGTGTTTCACTTCCTCCATGAAACTCCTCCAGTTGAACGTTGGTAGAAAACAAATGAGAAAGAGCATGGTGAATGCAGCTGTAATGGTATGAATTTGTTTGTGATCAGAGATAGAAAGGCCATGCTTTTTAACAGTTGAAGTGTTGAGTTAGTTTTCTAAATTTGGCCTGGCTTTCAGAAGTGAGGAGCAGCCGCTGTATCAAAACAGTAGCTGTAAGGTACTACTCTGTATCTATGAAAAATTAGATTAGACTGTCCATTTCAGAAGCCAAGGTTACCTCCATTATGGGACTCACAGCTCCATGAAAGAGCCTGCAATCACCTTAATTCTCCTGGAGAATCTGCCCCATGCGTTGGTGGCAGAGGAGCCTTGGGGTCACACAGGTACTGGCAGGAAAGGTATTTTCTCACCTTTAGGGGTGATACTTTCAAAACAATCCCCATTTTTAATTGTATCAGGATGTGAAAGCTTTACTGGCTCACAGGAGGTATGTGGCCAAGGCACACTCACACTGCTTCAAAAACATGCGGGGAGCTCTTGTGACTGAATTTGGAGATATTTCCGTGAATCTTGTAAAGTGCAGTGATTTTCAGAAAGGTGGGGGAAGGCTCTAACAGTAAGATTGGAGGCAGCTTTTTTAATTCCAACACTAGTCCTACTCTGCCGATATCACTAGGAGAGACTGATTTACCTCCCCACCATTGCTTTGCAAGCCCAAAATGCAGCTGTTTTCCAAGGCTACCCTAACCAAAAAGGACTCCTTTCTATATCAAAACCCTGGGAATAGCAGCGCAAGAGCTCATCCCACCCAGCGACACTATGCAATTCCTTCTTCAAATAGGCAAGCTGCCTTTGCAGGGGGTTGCCGAGGCTCTCAGAGACGCCTGTCGTTTTATAGGTCCTATTAATATTTCGCCAAGACCCCGTGAGCCAAACAAACAGAACACTTCTCTGTGTCCACACTGCTTCCTGAAGCTGGCAGCTGCCCTGCCAGTGCCGGCTTTTCTGATGGTGAAACTCCTCTTTGCTGCCGCAGCCTAGCGGGACCCTTTTGGACCGAGTACAGGAAAGTGCAGCAGTGTCTGTTTGACACCACATGAGGGAATGTGAATTGTCAATTTGTTGACAGTGTCATGTTGCCGCTACCAGCTTTCCCTGCGTTATTTGGAAAGAGCTCAAGTCAGTCTATTTCCCAGGCTGAGCTTCCTCCCATTACAGCTCTGCACGCCCAGAAAACAGAAGCAGAGCAGAGTTTGCTTTTTAACAGAGAGAAGCTTGCTCTTAAAAATACTGTCACTGTTGTTAGAGCTGGGAAGATTCAGGGGAACTTACCCCAGGAGCAAGCTCCCCTAGAATATGCCCATTCCTTCTCCCCACACCACCACTGGGCTAAGTAAGCTCATGAGAAGTCCAGGAAAGTTTAATCTTTTGATAATTTTCAACTTGCTCCTGAAATGCCATCAGATCCAAGCAGGACCAGGAAATTGTAAAGGCATGAGGCTGGGAAAATTACTGCATTTCCCTTTCCAGCTGGGTTTGCTGATGATTTCCACTTGAGCCAGGATTATTCGCTACTGACCATCAATAACTATGTTACCCACCTAGCTGGCAAATGTGCAGGTTGGAACAGGATTTAAAAGCACCTACATCTATACATACACACATACAAATATATATGGCTTTTCTTGGAGGCACTTCTCGGGAAAATCGAGTCCAGACATGGAACTGACAAAAAGATTTACGTGCTATGTACATGTCACAGTTTAGGGTCAGGGCAGCCCCTTAGACCTATAACAGATACTCTCTGTTAATCCCCCTCCCTCCCCAAAGGGGAAGAGAAAGGAAATAAGGGAGAGAGACTTAGCAATTAGAAAAGGAAACCAGAACAGCTTTAATGAAAATGAAATTAATAATTATAAAATGGAATATATACAAATATATACAAGACCAGTATCGAAC
>WTSP01009414.1:0-30982 GCA_025331215.1 Actenoides lindsayi | reverse complement strand
CAGCCTTTTACTTTTCTGCACCCCCCAATGTGGTACACAAGATCCAGCAGTGGCCTTGGTCTGCACACCAATCCTTGATAGTAACTCTAAACATGAGGTGTTATCACTGCTAGAAGCAGACACTGTGAGAACAGGCTGCTAACATCAGAAAGTGCAGCTAGTTAGAAGAACTGAGCTGAAAAGTAAAATTACTGAACAGGATTAGTTCTGTTCTCACTCAAACCAGTACAGTACAAAAACACACCCTCCTCTCGTGACTCCGCCAAGCCAAGGGCTGTTGTCTGGAACAGCTCCAAAAGCCACTTCAGAAAAGAAAAATTGGGACTGGGAAGTGGGCAGTGATGGCAGGAACCTTAACCTTTCTCCTGCCTGTGGTGAAAGGTAACACAGACCAAAAGATAAGGTGCTTGCAGGAATAAAATTTCTACATGGCAACATCGCGAAGGTAATTTGGTTCTGATTTACTAAGTCCAGGAGTTTACATAATAAAGGTTAAACCGTTTAGTAATGGGAAGACATTTTAAGATCATCCCTGTCAGGAGCACCAGACACGGTGCATCACGCACAACCTGAACAGGCTGCCCTGGGAAGCTGCTGGTGCAAATTTCCAACCTGCTAAGAAGATTCCCAGGTTCTGAATAGATGCTGGAGCGTGTTTCAAGCCACCATTACACCACACACTTTTGAACTGCCTGCAGTCACCGCTTCTGCTTAGTGACTGGATACTGGAGCCTTTTCACAATCAGCATCTCTAGTTACAACGCATTTTACAGCCTGCTAAACTACTGACTTCAGCTCTCCCACAGATTCCCAATACAGAAAGTATTCTAGATTTCAAATATAAAGCAAAAAATGTACAAAATTCATTTAATTCAGAAAAGCTGAGACATCCTTGACAGCTATATATATAGATATACATTTTTTTGTGTTTCAGAAGAAGGAGCAGAATCACTCTACAAAACCAGTACTTCTCCTGTGCATAACAAGCTGCCATTTCGGGACCAATATTGCTAACATTCCTTCTGCTGAGGTCCACTAATTTCTCAGTGGCACTGTCGATATAATGGGACTTCCACTTACTGGAAGAAAAATGACTGTCCTTGCTTTGAAATACAGGCTCTACTTGATGATATCCCTTTCTCCTTTTTTTAATCTTTAAATAGAAAAAAAAAGCACAACCTGAGAAGTCTAAGCAATCAGAAATGTTCTTAATTATGAAAGCTAAAGCCCTCTGCTTTAGCCACCATCAGAGGTAGCTTCTGGGTTGGTGCACGTGCAGGTCAAAAGTGACAACAGTAGATGGATGGGACAGCACTAGTTAAAGAGCCTGAGTATCCAGGTTGCTGTGAAGAGGAGTTACAAGATGTTTCTGAACTGTCTGCATTTGTTAAGGAATTAAATGGCAAATGTGCTGCTGATGGGATTTGCCCCAGTGCCTCCTGTTTGACACCTTGGGAACTAAGTGAACACAGTTTGCTTAAAACCCTTTTTAAACTTCTCTTCCCACAAGCAGGCATGTATCACGCTGATGGAGCACATTTGTAAGAAACTGCTTTACACCTTGAAGACTGAAAGAATAAATCTCTTTAATAAGCTCTTAGGTTTTCCTAGTGATGCAGATTGAAGTAATATTATAGAAATGTGTATAGTTGTCAGTAATTTTACAGGAACGAATAGAAACTGCCAGGAGGACTCATTTGTGAAATGGAAACATTTTGTATGATTTTTTTTATTTATTTTTTTTGGTGTTAAAGATTCTTGCAAGGACAAAGATGCTGTATTCCTATCCTACTGATCTGTGCAATGATTGCAGACTTCCCAGGATTTCCTTTAACATCAGCCCTGCTAGGCTGCTCTTTGCATCTCATACATGCAGGGGATGTCATAGCAATGCAATTAACACTAAAGACATCAGTTATAACAATGACGTTTACAGAGTTGGGGAATGACATAGGATTTTGTTAGCTAAAATCCCAACAATGCAGACTGGCCCACAAAAGTCACTATAAACTTTGAAATCTGGCAAAAAACATTATAAAAATAAATTAATTGAGAACTTATGCCAAAGGTACTGCAACCATACCTGGGAAAAATTCCCATTTATTGGTGGCAAAAAACCTGCGCTGTTTATTATGGCAGTGTGACTGCAAATAAAGCAAACATCATTGTTCCTTTTTAAGAGCAGTATTTTTTGGAGATGCAGTAGCAGCAGGAGTCCCTGGCTTGACTAATGCTGTGGGTATCTGCCCCTGGGGAGTGCAGATGCCAGGAAATAGCTTTGGAGGGTTGCAACTAGTAATGATCACACAGGATATTTTAGGCATAATAGAGGGCTCTGCTCAGCATAATTCTGGATTAACTCTTTTACCTATCATTGGTATAAATCAGAGCATCAATGGAGTTTATGTTGATATGCTAAATATAAAGACACTCATCCTAATGTTGATTGAAAATTTGACTAATGATATATACAAATTTGACTTGTCGGAAGACCTGAGCACAGCATAGGAAGTGGAGAGGCGGTTTGAAAACTGTTCTTGCAAACAGTACATCTCACTGGTTCAGAGAGAGGGGCCGAATGACAATGCTGCCATTTCTGTGCTTCCCCTTTCCTATGTAAAACTAACCTGTAAAATTGACCTTTCTTCTCTGAATGGGACATTTTGTGTGAAGTCAAAGCAGAACTTGGCCCTCAGACCTCTTTGATTCTTACAGTACTTGGAGGCAACATCCACTGAAATAAATCAAGGGGCTTTTGTCATAATGAATTTTTGAAAGGATTTATAAAGTCTGACTAACGTAAGCTCTTTTCTCCCTCCTGCATGAACAATAACAGCTTCCATGGCATTAAAAAAAATCAAGTTTTTCAGATGAATCCTTCTTTTAGAGAAAGGGAAAATTTCTTCAGCTGAAGAATCTCCCTGCCTCAGCCCTCACTCTCAGCCCAGTGCTCAGCTCAACCTGCACACACGTGCCAGCTGCTGGCTGGCAGACAGAGGCAACTGCTGAGGACCTTTCTCCCCGCCCTGATTTTCCCTCATAGGACATTACCATCGGTCGGGTCTGGCTGACATCTGCCAGGAGGTTTGAAAGACATCGGTGGAGAAGAGGGTTGGCGGAGAGCGCAGCTACCTGAGCCTTATTTCATTAGGAAACCAGGTTAAAAAAAAATCTGCTGATGGAGGCTGGGACAAAAGTAGATGCAATGTCAGGATCCGTAGTGCCTAGATTTTGATATGCAGTAGGTGTCTGTCCAGTATAGTTTGTACAAACGATCACTGTTCCACTCCATTAAGTCCTCATTAGAGCAGCATACTGCCCCTTAAATGTATCTTAACCTTAAATTACCAGTATCCAAGCAAAAGAGAGAAAAAATAGCACATGAGGACCTAGTTAGAAAGATCCAGCACATGTCAATTAAGAAGACAGCCAACATGTTTTAAGCCACAGCTTCTCAGAAGAGCATCATCAATGTGTACCAGGATGCTGGAGCTTTAATAATTCACAATTTCCTTATTGAGGTCTGATGATGCTAAAATAAGGTGTTGAGGCTTGATTAGTAGTAGGAACATAGCAGCTTAACCTCTAACATTTAGCCTTCTCCTCTGGATCGAATTACTGATCTTTATCTTGTTGAGCTGTGCTAGCAGTTGACTTGGGAACATTACACCTTTCTAAAAGCTGTCAATCTTTGTCAGTGTCTTTGCACAATGGATTGGAAGAGCTATTTTTAAAGGACTATGTCACCTTTTTGTAGGAATGGGGGTTTTATGCTATATCAAGGGTTTTTTTAATACATGTTGCCACATGCTCAGTATCACCAATAGGCCTGACAGAATAACTTCTATTAATTTTGTTATGATTTCTAGTGAATGGGTGCAAAGAGATGGCGAGCTTTCAGAGAGGAGGAGGAGAAATTGTAATTTATATTATCCATTAACACGCTGATTTGGGGTTTTCATTTTAATTTATTTTTCTGTCAAGGGGTCAATTTTTTTTTCCATGTACAACAGAATTCTTCAACATTAGATTGAGAAATATTTCCCCATCACTGGGTCATTAATACAGTCTTATTTAAATGGATTATTTTATCTAAGAGTAGTAGCAATGTGGTGCAAGTATACAGCAGGAAAAAAAATTACTAAGATTACCTACATTTTTCTATAGAAATAGGACATTACTAACTTAAAGATTGGCCTTTGCAAAGGATCATGTCCTTCTCTTGTTTTTACAAAACTGACCTCTATTTTTGTAAGGAGGAAAAAAGCTTCACATGGAGGGCTTTTCCAGCGCATCCAGAAATCCATGTATAGACTTCTGGCTAGACATGAAACATCATCAGTTTGTCCTTTTAAATCAGTTTGCAATAAACAATAAAAGTACATGTACAATTCATATCAGCTCCTTCATAAAAAAACCTCTAAAACAAAGGTATCAACACATACAATACTCAGTCTCTTCTTCACAGGAGATGGTGGGGTAGATGTGGGCAATCATACACAAACTGTTGCTAATGTTTCCCTCTGTACTGTCTGTAGTATCTAGATAACCACATTTATGCAGCTTTCAGCAGGTGCTGAAATTCCCTCTGAAGCACATTCCTACTGCTATTTCTCCTACTAATTTTTTTTTTTTTTTTTATCTTATGCTGGTAAGTCTAATAGAGTGGCAAACTAGATTGTAGGTGTTTTTGTTGCTACAGCAACACCAAAAAAGGACAAAACTGTTTTCAAATCAACTTTTAGGTCCAAGACCTACTTCACTCCTACTCAGATGTGAAACCAGGCATAATTTCATTCAAAGTACAGTAACCTAATCTACAAAAATCGGAGGATTTGTTTCTAATTTAAACATTCTTACTCTGAGTTTACAACATAAAGAATTGGGAATAGAATTTGGCCCAGAAAGTTCATTTTGAAACATGTATTTATTCCCATCTGTTTCTGCTGCTGCCATTAATATATATGCTTGCCATGAAAAGTACTTTAAAACTCAATAAACCATCATACTAAAATAGGATAAAATATTTTTATAGTAACAATGTCTCTCACTACTATGGGACCTTTCATGCTGAAGTACCCTAAAGCTCTTTATAAATGTAGCAAACTGATACTCACATGCTTCATCTACAAAGATCATTTCACCCACACTGAATGGCAGGGACATGCAATAGCTTTTTTCACAGCTGGCAGCACCTTAAGGTAGCTGACAAAACAAATCACAGGTTACACAGGTACAAAATAAGAGCACTTCAGAATGGAAAACATTCGCTTTTTCATTGAACAGAGATACTCATTCTTTTAGAAGTTTATCAAGATCAAATCCTATAATTGCAATTGTTTGGTTCCATATAAATTCCTGAAATACATTCCCTTATCCCAAAATGATATAGCCCTTCCTGTTCCAGGCAGACACCAATGTGCTGTAATAGAAAAGGATACCAGAGGTGATGAATGAAGTCCTGATGTGTCTCATACAGAGCAGGTTACCTAAAGTGTAGTGCCTGCAGGACCATGCACAACCCAGAAATGTACCATGACACCTTTTGGCCCTGGTAAATAAGTAGTGAAGACCTATCAGAGCTGCTGAAGCCAAAATTAAGATCTTCTTTAATCCCACCCCACTGTCAAGACCCGCATCTTCTTTCCAAGCCTGACTACTCCCTGCACAGTGCTCACCCGTGCTGCTCTCAATCTGCCCCTGCCTCCTATCGAGTCATCTCCTTATTAATGGTTTGTCATCTATGTTTCCTGACAGGGACTCTCATGTTGCTAACTACACTGCTAACACAGTCACAGCAGCAACCACAAATAAATCAAAGTATGGCACTGTAACCGCAGCAGGGCTGTGCTGGGAGGGAACACGTCATAGCCGTGACCCACTGCACTCCTCCCTGCTGCCACCTCTGCAGGAAGAGACCCTGTCCTCAAGCCTTTACACCTCTTTTTCCTCCCTTTTATTCCAAGACAGGGGCACATACAGAGGTAAATAACCTGGAGGATGGTGAAGCAGCATATGTTTCAGATCTGCACACTCCTGCCAGGCCAGCAGAAGTGGAAGTATGAATTGAAGCTCCACTAAGCACTCAGTTTTCCCAATGTGTCACCATTACAGGAGCACTGGTACTAATAACTTTGTGGTGCTTCACTGTGAAAATTAAGGTCACGATGGCCTCCTGCTTAACCTGTGGTGTGATGATCTCCTGGTTCAACAGCTGATCAAGCACCACAGGAACACAATTTCAAAGCTTTTCATAGCTGCTTTCATGTGTTTGGGGTTTTATCTCTTGTTTTGTTGCTTTACAGTTCAATGCTGATAAGGAAGGAAAACATTTTTGAGCAGCATCTCTTCCCAAGCTGCAGAAATAGGCAGAAACTGTCCCACATCTGGGCTAGTTTACTAGTACAAGGATGCAGGTGGTCACATTTACAGGAGTGTCAAATGCCAAGAAGTGCTCTCAGCTCAGAAACCCTAAGAGTGCTCTCAAAAAACCCAGAAATTGTCCTCTTTTTGTTTTCCCGACAACCTGAATGGTAGAACTTTTCTCTTGAGCTTTTAGCTGTAATGAGAAAAAGGAATAAGATTCCTCAAAGCAGAAGACCAGGAACCCCAGCAAAAACTAGAATCCAAGTACATGACTTCCAGTCACCCATTATTATTCCATCACTATTATAACATCATCTTGGGATTGCATTTATGAGAAATAAAAAAATCATATGCTGCGTGGAATACCCACGTACCGAGGGATCTCTTCAATTCACTCAAAACAGCTCACCTTTTTGTCCTTCTGTTATTCTCTTGTCCCCAGAATGCAGCAAGCGGCCCTGGCTAAGCTAACTGGGCACACTCAGTTGCATCCAATGCTCACAAAACTTCTGACCTGGTATGCCCTATTTATCATTGCCATATGAAATTTCTAAGAGGAGCAGGATTATCATACTGCATAGTGAAGGTGGCTCATCCTCATTTAATGATGTAGCTTCTTTTAAATATAGAAGTATCAATGGAGACAAAAAAAGGTCCCAGAGAAAGAATTTATGCTTGCTTTGTTATTCTCTTGAAAGACACAGTGCTGTGGTTATCATGGCATTGACTGCCAAGATGACTACTAGATTGACTAGTAAATATGTATTTTAGTGGAGCTCAGCAGAACAATATCCCCTGTAAGTCATCCCATTAGTAAGACAGAGGTACTCAAGAATGTTATATCATCTTTATTCCTTCTGGAAGGGCCTCACTACCATTACTATAAAAAAAAAAAAAAGTACTTCAGAGCTTGTAAATAGATTTAAGTAACTCTGACAAAACAATAGGATCTGACTAAAATGTGGGGTGTTTATCTCATCTGTCAGTCAGATATGGGATAAAAGCCATAGCAGCCATGACAGACTCAAAAGCACCTCTCCATGATAATCCCCACCCCCCCACTACAATGCTTTTCCTACTTACAGTGTTTGCTGTTGCAAACTAGCCATATTTGTTTGGGTTTTTTTAATAGTGAAAGGTTGATTACAGCAGATGACGGTGCTTCTCTCCCATTAAGATATACAATTTATGGAAATGAAATTCAAATTATAGCCCAAATGGTCAGAGTATGAGTCAGGTCCCATATCTACCTCACTATCTCCTCCAAATCAAAAGACTGTAATATTGTGAGATGTTTTCAAATTAAATAACAGAATAAAGTGTTTTGTTTTTGTTTTTTTTAACTGTTTCTAGGCTTCTGTGTACCCCCAGGTTTTATCATCAAGTATTTTTCCATAAACATGAAAACCGCCTTTGGTTTTTTTGGAAACAAGACTCAGCCCTAGACACTGGCTAAAGGAAAAGCAAAATTCACAGGAAACAGGTTCAAAATAATCTGAAAATGACTGAGCTTCCCTGGGCTACATGGTGGTCAGCACTTGCTGACCATCATAAATTCATGACTCAGCTGAAGGCTGTCAGAATAGTGTGGATGCTGTTTGGCTATTGATGTAGAGACAGGGCACACACTAAATCAACAGTCCTGTGAAGCTGGATTTCTTGTCTTTCTTTTTCTAAGGCAGCAAAAGAACACATAATTTCTAGCGTTTCCAAAGTTTAAAAAAGATGATGTCCCCTGTCACTGCAGCTTCCACCCAGACAGCCGTACTAAAAAGCAGAAGTGAGATACAACATATCAAAGACCAATTCCCCTAACAGGGCACTTACATGCATGGTCTGTCTTGCAATGAAGATAAAATGAAATACGAGCCTATAGGAAGAGCAAGTGCTTTACATCCTCACTGCTTCCACACACAACAGTTAATATTATCAAAAGCACATGTTATTATGACACTAGATGCATAGGTATGCGTGTAGGTGACAGACAGATGCAAACACACTTTTCTACCTCACCTTCATTTGAGGACTTCAGAAAGTTTAGCTATGATGTTTCATTCACAGAATATTGATACAAATTTAAATCAATTTAATCTTAGTTAAATATAAATTGTTCTCACCACAGTGAGAGACAAGTGATTTCTCCTTGCTCTGATCCCTTAACCTGCCTTGGAAGTGCATGTCAGCTTTATGACGGAGCACTCACTGATACTGCAAATGCATTTAAGAAAGCATAAAAGACTGACATAAACAGTTGGGCCGTCTCAAGAAAATAATTAAAAAAAAAAAAAATCAAGTTGAATTGATCTGGAATACTCTGGTCACAGTCTACGAAAATACTCAAACTTTGGCTTTGTTTCAAGAACCTGCTTTGGTGGGATCCCATTCACCACAGAATTTATGCAATATCCAGGTCTCCGTGAAGTAACGAGAGCATTTGTGTTCAGGTCTTTAACCGCACACTGCTGAGTCAACGTTTGTGCTATCAATACCATGGCATTGACAAAAATATGAAGGCTTCCTTAATGGTGGCCCATCAGCAGAACAACCACAATTTTCTCCCTTATGGGCAACAATGTCAGAGAGCTCCTCACAGCAGTTTGGATGGGATCTTCTAGTCATTCACAGCAAATGTAACCCGCACTGTGGTGGTACTACCTACAAGTTGTGATTAACAAGGCAGGCCTTGACATCTATTCATGTCACCAGCATTTGTGGGATTTCTAGTGGCCAGGACACTCATTTTTTTCACCCGCTCTGAGCAATAAATACTGAAAATATTTGGCCAATATTTTACTACATAGGGACAGAAAAAGTACTCTATTCTCTTAAAGCAATAACAGCAGCCACACCCTCACCCTTTCTGTATGTCTAATACATCCTTATAAATTCAGATCAATGTCATAAAAGACTCAAAATATACGGTTTTAAATCCCTTGAACATTATTAACAGCCAATTAGTTAATTTATCTGTATGGGAATGTCTAAAGATTCATCAGAAGTAATACATCCTAAATTTCTGACTAGTGGGAAGGAGAAATACTGTAACAGTCACTCTGTTAATTCACTGAAGTGTTTTATTATATGTGTAGATATTTGGTATCAAGATGTCATATTCCCATAATGAACACGATAAAGGATGAATGACTGGTAAAGCTTTCAGCTCACGATACCTATAAAATCTAAGTGTTAGCAAGGTGTTATATACAGATTAATTTATAGATTCCTATTAACGTACTGCATGCTCTCCTTTGTATGGCTACAACTGCTCAACCGTGGATGATAACTTTCACCATATAACATCTTAGTTATGACATGCATCACTCCACACTGCTCATGGTAGGTGACTCTGAAACAGGAACCCTGTGTGGGGCAGATGCACGGCCATGAATGAGAAAGACTGTCTAGGTAGATTTAGATTTTACAAAATAATTACAGAAGACAGCCCTCTTGTTGAGAGAAACCTAACAACTTTTGTCACTGGCATGGTATCTGGAGGACTGTAGACACACACCCATGGTCTTGCTTTGTTCAGTGAGAGCTGGGTACCAAAGGGCAAAAGCAAAGCCTGGTATTGGAACTAAATTGGGAAGACACAGTCTTAATCATAGCCTTTCTTTTTTGGGGGGAAGAGTAGGTTTTTTTCTGGTCATCAGTTTAAATTATCCTGGCATCTAAACAAATAACTGACAAAGAAGATTTTTTTAATAACAGATGTTAAAATGCGAGTCCAAACAAAGGAAACATACCTACAGAATGGCTTCTCTGAGTATAATGTGTATCATTAACCATTATATGTGTCTGTTCTGAGACCAGAATTACAAAAGCCCGAATTTTCTTAAAAGCATGTTAAAATATTAATAGATATCTGAAACAGTTTTACTGCACAGGCTGCCAGTCTCATGAACGATTACATCACACGGCGAAGAAGAGTAGGAAAACCCAGCCAGCCACTGGTGACCTGCTGCGCTGAATAGCAGCATGAAAATCTAATGGGTGATAGATTGAACAGCATAGCTGGCAGCAAGTCTGGTGTGGAGGGGCTTCACTGGGAGCACTGGCAAAAAAATTTCATGACATCCGATTTGCTAATTCATTAAAACTAGGGAGGATGTAATTGCAATCCTACACATTTACAGACAGACTCCAAACACCAGCACAGCAGAGGTACAGCAGAGGCAAAGACATTTATTATCTGGGGGTGGGTGGGAAGGGGGCTTGTCATAATTGACATGAAATGACTTTATCACTTATAAAGCCAAGTCATGCTGAAGCTTGCTCAAAAGTCAGTATCTTTCTTGAAGTTACCCTTTCTCCATTGCTCACACTCACCAGGTCATTTCTGTGTGGTTACTTGTGAGTGCTAAGGCTGCTTTCATTAATTTTTCACTTGCTGCAGCAAAGCCTCAAGGTATCTATTTGGAGGAGAGGAGATGTAACATATTACAGTTAGAAACAGTAAAATGTGATAGTGGGTTTGATCCTTTGCCCATGTGTTTCATTCAAAGGTTAGTCAATGACAGCCACAGGGCTGGGAAAGCTGACAAATTTTGGACAAACTTGTGTAAATCTATGAACTTGATCCCGAGTCCACTCACATATATTAATCAAGTGCTGATTAAATAATACAACATCCTAGTTCTGCTCCCATTCAATTTAAACAGTTTTACTCTTCCATTTAAAACAGAGCAGGCCTCTCGACTGCACACATCCTGAGGAGATGTTCAAAGAAATTCCAAGCAGCTTTGAAACAGCTCTGTAAACTGAGTTGAAAAAGCTGCTGGCATGACTGTGAAGCCATACTTCACCTGAAAAATAATCAGGAAAAATATTTGGGTTCATTCTGGAGTCTTAAGGTACCTTCCAGTGCCAGCCAGCTCTGTAGATGAGGTTAGAGAATCAAATTTTAGTACTGTTCAAAGGGAAAGATCCCATTATGCCTTGTCTAGTTTTCCGCGTTGCAGAGACGTGGCAAGGCAAATGGATTTGCCATTTCACCTTGGTTTTGCAGAAGATTGTCTCTGCCCAAACAGCAGTGCCAGAGGAACAGCAGTAACCTTCCCCTGGCAACACTCACTAAAAACCTCTCAGCCAAAATCTCTCATCCAAATGAGCTAATTTTAGTTAGCAGTCTTTTAAAACAGCAAAAACTAGTCCTGTGTGGTTTAGGTACTATCTTTTTCTTCTGTCAGCTGAGAAAATTCCAAGTCTGAATATATATAAGTAATTTAAGCATGCTTTCCAGCACTCTTCTATTTTGAACTTAGAGACAATATTAAAACAAATTCATCAGAAAAGTACAGATCTCAGTGATACCAAGCAGTTCTGATTTTGAAAGCATATGGCAATGTAGCATGGAGACTCAAACTGCCCCTGCCTAATGAAAGGCTTGGGATTATGAATATTCAGCTGCAAGAAAAGCTTCAGCAGGAACTCATGCTGTATTAGACACTAGCTATAAGCCACACAGCATTTATTCCACTCCTTCCTAAGCTGTTTTTTCCAAGCTGTTATGATTGTAAATGATAATGCTGTACAGACTAGAAAATGCAGGTCCACTCCAGCTGAGGAACCTACCCAGAGTAAATCTGAGATGCGCCAGTGGCATACGCCATGCCAGCACGAAGTCCTCCTCCACGGAGGCAATGACATACTGACCCCATCTACCTTTTATGGGCACAGTGATATACTCAGTGATATACTTTGAATACTCTAAAGCACAAGAGAGAAGAGTCCGTATCAAGTTGCGTTATTTAAGTGTCAATATTTCCCTCATATTCCTCTCCTTAGCATGAATGGTCCTCAAATATTTTTTTTAATTATTTTTGTGTGAAAACACTTAGCCTCAGCAATTGCTCTATAACTGTTATTATGCCATGTGTGTGTGTGTAGAACAATTTTTAAAAAATCAGTTCTAGTATTCCCTGGTGATACTAACAAATTCCAGCACCATATGTGCTAAACGGAGTCATCTGCTTTGGGCTGTGACTCCATTTTCAAGCTTGATAAATGGGGGCTGCCCTATAACTTTGTATTAGATGAGCTGGGGCACTGAGGCTGTGGGCAATAAACCCCCATGGTCTCCTTGGGTACAGGACACACACTGAAAAATGGAGATGCTTGTAAAACTGTTATGCTCCATAGCCAGTTAGCAGTTAAATTCCATGACTGGCCTGTTAGGCTAGTCAAAATTTCAAGAAGCAGATACTTGG
Organism: Actenoides lindsayi; assembly: GCA_025331215.1. Classification (NCBI taxonomy): domain Eukaryota; kingdom Metazoa; phylum Chordata; class Aves; order Coraciiformes; family Alcedinidae; genus Actenoides; species Actenoides lindsayi. The sequence continues at coordinate 18,407 of WTSP01009414.1, read as the reverse complement.
ATCTGCCAAGGATGGAGAGCAGGAATAACAAGGTCCCAGCCCTGCTAGTTGAGAAGGGACAGTGTGGTGGGGACACCATATCTGGGTGCATGCCAATCCAGTCTGATCCTGTGGCACTTGATACACACATCCAAAAGACTCTGAACTACTTTATGAGCAAGGAGAGCATTCAGCTGCATCTTGGATAATAATAATTATATTTTCTCCAAGTATGAAATGAAGATTCATTTTTAAATGTTGAAACTGCTTTGAGGATGAAAATGCCTTAAAAACATCAATCTGTTCATTGCTCTCTTCATTGACCTAATTGCAGCTAGCGAGCGGCAGCAGAAGAGATCTGTGTACCTTAATGCTACACACAGGTAATGTATTAACCGCATGATTTCTTATTTTGTCCCTCCTTATTGGGCTCATGTTTCCTGTAAAGGTTTTTGACTAATTGTGGTTTTGACAGGAGCGGCATCACGTGCTGCTTTGTGAGCAAAGAAGCTCAGGTCAGTAAGTCAGACGGTCAGTCTGGAAAACAGATCCATACTCCTAATCCTTAAGGCTGATATAAAGCAGAGATAAGTGTGTTTGTGATGTGGGGGTTACTCTGGGTAAATATCATTTGAGAGAAATGAACTCTTGAGAGAGAAGTGGAAACAAGATGTCCTAGTAACGAGGATTTCTAATGGATCATCTGATTTTTTCTATTATTACTTTCAGACTTGAAAGCAACTATCTAGCCTCAATTTATGCTCATGTTTATGGCCTTCAAGTTGCAAGAGGGATTTTTTTTTAAATTTTTTATTTACTCCTCTGACTACTCCTCCACAGAAAGCTGTAGGTGAGTAAGTTTCTAGCAGGAACCAGAGGAAGACTGATTCTCTGACGTTTTTCTTGCCCAGCCTGTGAAAAGCCTCCAACCACAGCAGAAGAGCCTCTTGCCTTGGAAGAAATATCTTTCCAGTTCAGCTTGTTATTCAAGCACAAAGTGGATAAGTTGTGTTTGAACTTTGAAACATATGAACCTGAACTAAGCTTAGGAAGTTGCAAAGATCTTGCAACTCACTAGTCTAATTCATATTTGGCTCAGTTACACATTTTCCAGTTAAGGCATCAAATACCATATGACACCATATCATCTATCTTTCAGGCATCTTTCGCAGCAGTGCTCGCTCGTTCTTCTGCTTCCTGTGCTCATTCTAGACCTTAAATACATCTTCCATCAAAGCATTTAATGGCAGAGAGATTTTCCAATAACTCACAACATGCAAACTCAAGACTCTTGTTCGAACAACTGCAGGCAGTTACAATAGCCCTGTGATTATTCTGCAGCTATTAAACTTTAGATCTTGTTGTCTGATTAGCAGCAGAGGTATTTCACCTCAGTTTTTATTTCTCTCATTTTCCCCTCTCATAATAAAACATATATCCTGTTCAGACACTCCACTTTGTTATTAATATTGATCAACTATAGGGAAAGATTGATTTTTATTATTTTTTTTGTTGTTGTTTCAGCTGGGCCTTCTTGCTCCCAGTGCCAGCCCCACCTGAGCATCCCTGTGCATGTGTTCTGCAAGCCCTCTACAGCAATGCCTTTGAACTGCAGTGCTACCTGCTGCCAGCTGGGCAGGGGACATGGCAGCAGCATCCTGCTTCCCACTACCCTGGGACCTATGACACACCCCCACCATCAGCAAGAGCCCCAAGAAATTGCTGGTTGGGGGGGGGGAGAATAAGAAAAAATCTATTATGTAGGGGATGCTAAGGAATTATGTGAAAAGGAACCTTAACAGTCCACAGTGAGACACCTTTTGCAGCCAGCTTTGATAATTTTGCTGTTCACATTTACAGCAGTTCTGCTACCTTAATTCTTCTTTATAACAAATCAAACAGACCTAGGGAAAAAACCACCCACCAAATACTGAATCATCAAATCACAGATTTCTTCAGGGATCCATCTCTGCAGCTATATCAACTCCCTAGCTAACCTGAAGGGTCGGAGAGATCAAAGTTTGAGCAGAGCTTTGGAGATAGCCACAGGGACTTCCCCTGGTCAGGATATCTGGATGCTGCCCTGGGCAGGGAGGTGCTAGAAGTGTAAACCACAGGGAAAAATTAGGTGAAAGTAGCTGACAAAAAAAAAAAAAGAAAATTAATTATGCAGATCACATCCACAGAATGCAGACTAGGTGATACAAGCCTATTTCCACATGACTCGGGGTGCATGGTCATGAAAACCCGCGCTGGGATTGCTCCTCCCCAGCAGTTCACAGAAACCCTGCAAACAGTCTCTGGCTTTGGGAACCTAAATTCTTGTTTTAGAAACACAGATCAAGTCTGGATGCCTAAAATATTGAACTCTGGCATTACAGAGGGTCAGAATGCTGCACAGCCCCTCCTGGCTCTGCTACCAAATCACACACACTTGAGTTCCTGTATCAGAGCAGAGCTGTGTTGCTCGCCATCACACAGTTTCTCTACAGAAAAAATAATGTTGATTGCCATCACACAGTTTCTCTACAGAAAAAATAATGCAAAATCCAAACTTTCCCTTTATTCAGATTGAGTCCAAGAGACATTCATGTGCTTATTTCTAGAGTAACTCAAGTTTAATCGCTAGATGAATCTTCAGCCTGCAGATCTGTTTCTCACAAACAACACCTTCTTCTACAACTGCTTGAACTTTTTTTTTTTAAAAGACAACAACTAACTGCAGATGTATAATTTATTAATAAGTGCATTTCTTACCAGGGAGTGTTAATCCATCTTACCAAGTCTCTCCAAAGAAAGAGATCAACAGAACCAGAGGCACTTCCAAGCACAAGCACCATTTATATAAAGTATCACACAATATTATTTTACATTTCCATTTTCAAAAGGCTGTGTACTTTTTCCCATTAGACTAACAAATTACAGCAATTGTGGTCAGTAGTGTGGAGGTTTCTCTGTAGAGCATTTGCCCCCTGGGAGGAAGGAAATCAGAGGGGTGTTAAAGCAATATTGTGCCTTCCACTCAGTGTGCTGAGTTGCCTGATAATGGTTATCTAAGAGAAGCCATAAAACTGCCATTGCTGCCACCAGTGGGTGTTACTGTGTCTCAGTAACCCTCTTGTTGCAAAAGGGTGGAAAAAAAAAGAAAAGAAAATCAGAAGGGGGGGGGGGAAGGAACTAAGTGAACAGATAGGGGAAATTTAAAACACCATTCTCCAGCTGAACTTGTTATTTCTACTAAATTTATTAAAGTACATTGTTCTGACTTTAAATTTAGGTACTGATGAATCCATCCAGGAGGAAACATTTCCCCAGGCTCTTCCCCACTAAGGTCCCAAGCAGACTCAAACCCTTCTGAAGGGGCTGTAGGGCCTCTTGTACTTTGATTTGTTGGCTGGATTACAGTGTAGGAGCCAAAAGAGCATCAAGCAACTGCTCTTCTTGGTTTTCCCAGAAACCACTAAGAGAAAATACCTGAAAACTGATGAGAAAGCCTGTTCTGGTGAGACTGTGGGTTCTCTTTTCCACATTCAGGGTACAGCTTGGATAGGTTAAATATTAGCTGAAGAACAATCACTGAAACACTTGCATGCTGGTGCAAAGATTCAGTTTGCAATACATGGGCTTCTATGCACCTTGCTTATTACAACGGGCCTGACCCATGGGCTGGTCTCGCCACCTTTGCAGCACTCATTTTTCCTCTTTCTCAAGTCAAATAGATCCCTTGCATCTTCTCCGTAAAGACAAATGGATCCCTCAAAGAGCTGGGGAAAAAAATAATGTTGGGGTTTTTTCCTCTTTCCACTGCAACGCTACATTTTTATACCCCCATCACAAAAATAGAAAAGCTTCAGAATTTTATACTTGGTAGCCCAAGAATTGTGTCATGTGCATTTATATTTGCTATGTACTATGTATGGCACAAAGCCTACAACATACATATTGTATATAAATACAGTATTGGTTATATCATGTGCCTAAATGTCTCAATGACAGCACCTGGGTAGCATCTGTGTAAACACTAGACAGGTTCAACTTCAAGTTGCTCCAAGTTTCAGGTGTATGCAGATGTGTGGTTTCACTTCTGCTGGATCTCATTGCAAAAGCAATGTTACAGAACAGGTATGAATCAATAATATTATTGAATTGCCTCAAGTATTAGAAAGTGAGAGCATTTGAAATGGCACAGAAGCAAGCAGGACATTTTCATTATATGTCTCACTACATGTTTCCTTGTTGAGCTATAAACTAAGCTTTGTAAACTTTTGTGTTTAAGTACATTGAATATGTAAGAAAAATGCCTGCAGCAGCAAACCATTGTGCTCCTACATGTAAATGACAGAACATGTTTTGAACATATAAATTATCCTGCTATAATCCATATTTATCAGAGCCATTCCAAGCCTTTAGATAAAGAAATATGCATTACATAACCACTTCTGAACACTTGCCCTTTATGACATATCAAAGCATTATTTAACCACAGGAAGTTTCTTTTGAACAACAACAAAAAAAATGTACTAAAATATACCTTACAGAATATACCAAAATATACTGCCATATACCCCATAACATATGCAAAATACAGTCAAATTCATTATATCGTACAAACATGCAGATAACATATCTTACACAGTGACTATTTCATGTCAAAAAAATGTTGAGGGGACAAGGTTACTCACAATAACCACTTATAACTACATAAAGGAGAGGTCATTTCTAGATAACATTAGAAGTCTAATAGAAGAGTATATGCCAGAAGCTACAAATTTTGTTACTCAAGGATGCTGTACGTACGCAAGGTCAACTGGACCCCATAGCTTACAACCAAGACAGATAAAGAAAAAAAAAAATAAAAAATTCACCTCTTCCATCACATTTCCCTGAGTCTCAGGCTTATGCCTTCAAGCAACAGCCCTAGTCTAACACAGGGATGCCAGAAGCTAAACAGAGTTCTCCTGAATCCCAGCCTAGCAGCAACTCTCCGACAGCACTACATGGGCATGGATTCTGCAGCTGCTTTTGAAGCCTGTAGAAACCCTCATGCAGACATCAATATGATCATGAATTTACCTACCAGCTAGAGGTGGATTTCAGTTCTAAAAGAAGCAAATCTAGGCTTCTCCTCTCATTTCAGTGCCCAAAAGAAGTAAGCTGGATGGGCAGCAGGGATTCCCTCAGTCTGCTGACAGCAGAGATATTTTTCAATTCCAGCTCCTTCTTCATGAAATTTGCTTTATATCCATGTTTATTTGGCCCCATTTTGGTGCCTCTGAAATTCTGGAACTAAAATTTGCCTTTTATTGCCAGATGTTCATATGATAACATAAAATGCAATTCCTTGCATGCTTTTTAACATGATTGGGGGTTTTTTTTTGGTTTTTTTTTTAATCTGAACATAATGAAAAGCAATATTTTAAATAACGTGTCCAAAGAATGTGGTAAAATTGTCAAAGTTGAAACATTTTAATGGACTGGGAATTTGAATGTCTGTACTTGAAAGCCTGGTTTATTTTGACAATATTGCTTTTTCTCCATAGCTACCTCTGACCTCCAGTATTACTCTCAGTGGATTATTTTTTCACTGAGGGAGATGCTTAAGCATGGACGAGAGTAGATAAGTGATATGGTCAAATCACTACTGGCAAACCCTGGAATTACTGACCACTTTAATAGCTCCTGCTGACCTCCAGATGAAGCTTCACCTTTGGTTATTAACATGTCTCTCTACTTTTATGATTTTTTGGAACATAATTTGTCACAGTTTTTATCTACACAGAGCAAGCGTTAAGCTTTTAAAAATGTGAGTTATCTTTTTACAAGTGCTAACAATTACACATCACAGAACAGACCAGTCCGAAAACCAATTATGAAAAGACCTGCATGGGAAGTACATTTGGTCTTGAAGTTTGAATTATAGATTTCTGAACTATAACTGCACTACTGCCTGTGTTCAGGAACTAAAACTGAGTAACCAAACTCCGAAAGGGCATGCAAGATAAGCAAGAGAAGATAAGGGTGTAGAAATTAATTGCTCTTGTTTTGTATTAAAATCTGATAACGAGCTGGCAATGCTGCTTAAGACCAGAGCAAACAATGAGGCCACGTCATCTGTCACAAATTAGTGTCTGCAGTCTTGTGGGCACCTGACTGTGCGCAATGAGTGCACGGTGCAGCATCCTTAATGCACAGACCCTGGCTGTACCATCCAAGGCTCAGAAGATTTCAGGAAGCCCTTCCCATGGATACCAGAGGGCTTGGCACTGGCCCTGATGATTCAGAGTAATGACATTTTGCAACCAGATTGTACAAGTATAAGCAACTAACCTGAGACAGGGAAATTGTGCCAAAAGGCTTTCAGATGATCAGAGCAATATGCCAGTCAGTTAGAGGTCGATTGACCAATTAACAATTAGATATGGAGAGCAGGCATGTCATTTCAAATCATTATTTGCTGAAAGATCAACTATGTGGAAAGTTTTAATCTAGAAGTAGTAATTTTTTTAATTTATTTTTTTTTTAATTTAAATACATATTGGTATTTCTAACCCAGCTCCATACCATGAGGCACTGGCAGTAGGTTGCAGCCCTGGGACCGATTGCAGCTGGCAGCTTGACAGCAGCACTTCAACAAAGACTCTAGGAAAACAGCCAGGGCTTCCAGTACTGTTTGAACACTGCTCACACTGAGCTAAAGGCATGAGAGCTAAATAAGAACAGAGGAAGACTTTGTAATAGGATAGGGGATGAAGGCTTTCAAGGTGCAAACTCATCAGCAATTAGCGATGAGATGCACCTCAGAGCGGAGTTTCTTTTCTAGTGGTGCAAGGTTCAAAGTGGATGGCCCTGGAGACCTACACTTGTTCAGTCTCTTGTAGTAGTCTCGTTGGCTTGAGCTCCCAAAATAGCTTTTCCTGCCCAGAAACTGCCCTGAGCCATCTCACCTGCCCTGCCAGGCAGACTGAGAACTAAACTGGCATCAGCTCATGGGTACTTAACAGCCTTGAACCTTTCCCAAAGTCTTGGGTAACCCTCTGTTGTATATATGTCTTTATATATGGTAGGAAACCAGGGCTCTGTTCATTGAAAAGAAAATCTACAGTAAAAACAGGTTACAAGTAAAACTACAGAGGTATTAATATTATGGCAACTTCATTTTATTTGGGAAGCATGGGGTACTTCTGGAGAAAAAAATAATTCTCCTACAAGAGTATCTTGGCATTTAGAACCATACAAATAAAAGCAAACATAGGATTTGAAAGTGCTTTGTTCACATCTGCAGCAGGGAGGGACTACTTCTGTGCTTAGAAATGTTATTCTGTGATACGCACGTGTAGTGCAAAGGCATCTCAAGTGATGCCATGGTAAAACATCAAACAAACGAACATGGCGCCACATGCAGTAACTCTCATAGCTATAGCAGCTTTGTTCTTTTTTCCAAAATTGTGTTGATCCAGGGCTCACAGGAAGAGAGAAAAAGCAAAAAAGGCAAGCGAAATAAACACTCATGAAAGCAGTTCATGTCAGAAACGGAAATTTGTGAGTAACATCCTCTGAAAGTCTCTGACAATGTTATAAGCACTTTTGGTACAGTGCGAGAATACAAGAAGCTGAACTCTGAAAGTATAGTTGTTTTGGGTATCTGTTCTTCCTCCAGCTTAGACCCGTCCAGCAAGGACAGCAGCCTAAATCCTCCAAAACATCAGGACATCTCACTGTCCTACTAATGTGAAAGGCTCTGAAGATGGGAGCCTCTGGGCTTCCAAAGCAAGGCGTCTCCCAATGGAGATTTGCATGTGGCCTGGCATCACTTTTGACACTCTCTGCAGAGAGCCAGATGAGCAACAAAAGTCTTACCAACAATCTGGCCCTGTGTATAAAATGCGCCTTCAATCTGTTTTACAGTCCAGAAAGATAATTAACATAAAAAATCACCATGAAAAGCTACAGAATGTAATGGAAACACAGCAGTTTGCTTTAGAATATTTTAATTGTCCTGTTTAGTCAAAACTCCCTGGCTTTAGCCTGAACCTTGCTTCTGCCAGGTGATTAGAAACAGCCCTTCTGTGAAACAATTATACAACACGTGTATCAAGAATAATTTCTAGGACTTATATTAAATCATAATAAATCACAACAGGTTGTGACAGGCTAAGCTTGTAAGTGCCTGAACACTATTCATCCTGGACATTTATAGACAACCTCGCACACGAGGTCTTGCTGAGGCATACTGAGGCAGTAACCTCCACTGCACTTTTCCAGGAGGTAAAATGTCAGCATTAAATAAGATATTTGAGACTGGTGTGTGTCCTGCAGCACTCACTTCACAAGCTGTGCTTTGATATGGCAGCCGGGGCAAGTGTGGCCAGCACTGGGCCAGAAGCCCAGGAAACGCTGCTCTGTTTGAGTAGGTGGTAATCTTCCTTTGAGTCAACACTGAAACCCATGTGCTAACACCACACTTCTTAAGGTGTCATGTTGTGGATAAAACTGACATCCTGACTGTCTCTGGTTCTGAAAGGTTTCAGGTTTGAGGCTTTTTTATTGTTTTGTTCTCTCCAAGTATACGGCTGCTTAACACAAGTGTTCTGATTTGGAGAGCAGCACTTTTCCCTGGTCCATCCTTCCTGCCACAATGTTGGATGCACAAGATGAAGTTGGTCCTTGTCCAGTGAGGTTTTATTACTCTCTGCCCTGCTGGGCCCTGTTGCAGTGTTCCTCCCTAGACAAGTCTGCACTCCAGTATGAAGGATCATGACTCCTGATCTCCTTACAGCAGTTCAAACCCCTCTTATTACGACATGATTATCGCCTTGGGGGCAGACGATGTTCCCTAATCCAAGTCAATGACCTCCATATGAACAATTTCTGCTCCATTTGAAAGCACCTTTATTAACCAGGGTAGCCTCAAGATTTCAGTGACTTCCAAAGCCCTCCAAGAACTTATTTCAAGACTAGGCTTTGGCAAGGATCCCAAATAGTCATTGCACCAAGCCTTAGCAGACTCCCACAAACACTCAAGGACTTTCAGTACCTAATGTGCTTTGTGTTACTGCTGTCAGATCTAAGGCACACCTTTTGTTTCTTTTCCAGAAGGGCAATGGGTACAAGGCATGAAAGCAAGACAGAGGAATCGAACAGGTTTTAAGAAAAAAATATATTTAAAAATACACTCGTCTTAACTTTCATTCCTCTTAGCAGGCAAAGTCAGAATAGTCAGGATTACTTAACCAATACTTTTCTGTCTAACCCCTGATGTCTCTCTAAGTCATATTGACCTGAAAACCTTTGAGAAACTGTGGTCGTCATGTTCACTTTTGAAAGCACTTGACACTTGTATGAGGAATCTTGGGCCTTGGAACTAAAAAATAGACTGAGAACTGAATGGACAGGTAATACAATATGTAGGGAGATACAAAAACAATGCTACTCTGACACCAACAGTATTCTCAGAAACTTCACAGCCAGTGCTCGGGAGCAGTGATGCACATCAGAGCTCATGTCCCATTCAGTCTGCACCAAAACTGGCCTCCTGTCCTGGAGCAGGAGGCTCTGTGCAATGATGGGCAGCAGTGAAAGCCCAAGGCTGGGATCTAATCTCGTTTGCAGCTATGTAAATCAACAGGAGCTTCATCCACTTCAATGGAAGCCCTCTGGAATTATGCCAGAGCAACTGAAATTAGAAGCTTGCCCTAAGTGGGCGGGAGCTCATTATAAGACTAAATAAGGAGTGAGTCATTTTCAGAATTTTAAACTGAAAGGAGACGCATTTGGCTGACCTCCTTTTTTTCCACATTGATGGCTTATTAGATTACAGCAGATAAGAACTGTGCTTGCTTACTGGTTTTGGTTTTTTTGTGGTGACATGTCCGTGTCACTGACAGAGGTGGAAATACTGGTTTAAAAAGAAAAAAAAAACCAAAAAAGCAAAGCAATATGTTTAAATAGCACAGTGTCTTTAACTGGGAGTTAATTTTGATATCTGAGACAACAAATGCTGGCTCAACTTACTTGTGTTTCCATCTCATCCAGAATACATCAAAGGCCAAGTGACCTGAGAGGAGCTGAGCATGAAGAGTCAGGAAATCTTAGTTGATTGTGAGAAGCTGCTTGGAGGAATGATTGTCAGCCTTAATTATCAAGTTTAATTATTACTTCTTGTTAGTACCACTATTAGTAAGACACTTGACAAAAAAAAAAAAAAAAAAAAAGAGGAAAGATGAACACAGAAGAGCCACCTACCTAAAGCCCCATTCTGACTCCTGCTCTGGTCTTCCAGGTCTTAAATCCTGTCATCTTCATCTTGCAACAATTTCAAGGAAACTTTCAGAGTCCTACTGCCCAGGTATTCTAAAAAGATGACTCTCACTGATGAGATTAGACTTGAGAGTGAGACTTCTGGCCTTGCATCACTCAGTAAAGTAGACATGAAAATTTCCAGGGAGAAAAAGTCACCAGAATAAGGATTCTGAAGCCACATCATTTGAGATTCCAGATCTACTAAATCTTGTAATGTTTGGTTGCACACATTCACCCAGAGTGAAATTGTATTCAAAGTAGTGGCAAAGAGAAAAGAAGTAATTACAGCTGTACCACAAATTAAATCTCTAAGGACACATGAAGGAAGAGGCAAAGGCCAGAAAATTTCTCTTTAGGATAGAAGGATGAGACAACAGGGTATATAAAGTCTGGTGGATCTTCTGAACATTCCAACATGCCTTTATACTCAATCCTTAAATCAGTCATGATAAAGAAAGCTATTGAATGGGATTTCTCTGTGTCAAGGGCCCGCTTCCTGCAGCAATGATTGACATAACCTGATAGTGGCTCTGAGGTGACTGTAACCAATAGCAATCTGGGGAGGCAGTCAGGATTGTCGCATTGTTCTCATTCGCTCTTATGACCACAATGCTAAACACCAGTTACATCTGGCACAAGATACCTCTTCACAGGCTCCCTAAACAGAGATCAAACTTTGACTTAAAGACCCGAGAGCCTAGTTCCAGTCATTTAGCTCAAAGTTTAGGAGTCAAATAGTTGATGATCTAGAAGGATCTAAATTGGATGATATTTTTAATACTCCACAAAGAAAAGCAGAAAACACACCGCAAGGCCTTTTTTATATATATTAGGAGTAAAAGTAGTTTGTTATCATGATATAACAGGACTGGTCACCTGGCCAGAATGTTATCTTTGCCGAACCATAAGGTTAAGGGTCACTGCTGAGGTTACGCAGTGGCACTTGTGGGTGTGCTTTTATTGTTTTTGGAAGGACAGTCCAAGGGTTTCCAGGGAGAGCACACAACCACCCTCATACACAGCTCAGTACTCTCCAAGGAGCAGGCAAATCACTGCTCACGGGGACAAGGGAGCACAGCACACGGCTTCTACATATGCTGATCCAACTACAAAGACATTGCAGATGCGAAGAGAAGACTCTAGGACAAGACATGGGCCAAGAGGATTTTCTTGGCCATCAAGTAATTCCCCCAACACCATGCTCAGTTTCCTCATGAAAACTTTGGGATTTGCCCTTAGAGGAGATTTTAGTCAGTTCCTAAAACACCCAATGGTGGCTGGTTTAGGAAATCTCCTCCTGGTTTTTATATGTAACTGATGGTGCAAACACTGCCCAACACCTGCCACTGGGGAAGATGGAGCAGTGCAGGTGGGAAGAGCCATTTCTTGGAGATATGGATTCCTCCCAGCTGGCACATGGGTGCACAGCACATGAGAGGGGAAACAATTACATATCAAACGCCCAGCCCCTTCACAGGTGTGCCCACCTCTGCTGGGGCCAGAGGGCTGCTCCAGAAGGATGCCTGGATTTCTCCAAGTTATCATTACACTTCACCAAGTTATCAAGCAGCATCACAGAGGGATCTGAGCCCTTTGCTCCTTCCCATCTCCTTTCCACTAATTCCACCATACTGATGTAGAGGCAGCATTTTCCTTCTCCTGCTTCCTCTGCCAAAGGGGGTTGGCAACTGCACTTTATTTGCAGCTTATAATGCCGCAATTTTCTATCTCTTGCTATAAATGGGAAATTGTCTTTGATTGAGAATTACATAAAAGCCCACATGCCTCATCATATCTCTTCTATCTGTAATACCTGAAGTGCCAAGATCAAAAAGAATGAGGCAACAGGTCCCCAAAAAAATATATAAAAATGTGGCCCAGCTCCTCTTGCGGTAATGCCCAGCAGAGCTCCTGCCCTGGCAGAGGCATCGTGCTCAGGACCTGAAGTGCTGTGCACCCACCACCTGCATCCCAGAGGACATGTTGGTCCTTCCTGTGGCAGTTCAGCCCAAGCAAGGTGCTGGCTGAGCACATCACAGCCTGGGCAGTCATGTTGGCTTGGCCACCTGGCTCAGCCCTGGCTGAGGAACTTGCAGAACTTGCCTGGTTTCCAGAGGAGCAGCTAGAGACAAACTTTTTACCTCTGGCATTGCTGCTTTTGACTGGGGTTAGTTTTGTGTGCAAGCTTTGCTGCTGACTAATAGCCTTGGGCAATTGGCAGGGGAAATGAGACCTCACTGAATGGCAAGGTACAGCAAACCAAAATGACAAGATTATACTAGTAGTTCATTAAAGCAGATGAGAGAGATTAGACTGCTTGTTACTACGATAAACCAAAATTGTGTGTGTACGAAACACGCCTAGACTGAGCTTTACAAAAAGTTATCACAAAATGTTACCTTTTTAACTAGAAAAAAAAGTTTGTGGTGGTAGACATACAATGTGCTGAAGAAGGAGATTTGGTATGAGATGCACACAGAAAATGAGATAGATGATAGAAGACAACATTTCTCCTCCAGTTCATGCTTACCCTCCTATCAACGCCCCCTGGACAGGACAAGCAAACCAGATCTGCCCCTCTCCCTTTACTTTCTGAGACCCTATGTCTTCTTTCAAAGAACAGCAGGCTCCACTGTAAGTGGACTGAAACATGAGGGAATACTTTCAGCCAGCCCTTCTGCCATGATCACTCCAGCCCAACCCCCAGCTGCTTCTCCCAGTTTTTATGCTCTCCCACTTTTATCCTCTTTTCTCATATCTATTCCCTCCTGTAATAGGACATGGAAGTGCTGCTAAGGAAAGAGCATGTTGCTCAACTGCTAATGGGTGGGATTCCAGCTCAGTGAGACATCCATTAGAAAGGGTCAGGAGATAGCATAAATTAACAAAACCACCTAACAGTACTCTGAAATATTCCATTGTTTTAGCTTACAGGAAAAGCAGGTGTCAAACATGGCAAACAACTATTTCCCAGCAGATAGATATATTCAGTGACCACTCCTTGGGGCTAAAAATTTCAGCCCAGGGTTTTGACACTTCCTTGTTATGATACAACCCCAACTCAAATTTTTTCTGGAGTTTAGGAGGCTTTAAACTTGGCTCAAACCCGTATCTGATCTTTGTGATATAAGCCATCCTTTTTGTAGCACAAGGCACACTGTAAGGCACAACCAATGCTTTGGGGAAGTTTGAACTGAGACTCGATTTCAGATCTGAACTTTGTCATTCAGGCCTATCTCTTCCCTTTCTTCTTTTCCTTTGTGTTAGCAATACGCACTGACTTTGTAGATCAATGCAAAAGGCTGTAAATGATGCATGAAATGAAAAATCCCTGTCCAGCCAGCACACAGAGAGAATACAGACAGTGCTATACTGTCATTGCTGTGGTATTTGCTGCAATATTCACAGCTAGAAAAGCCCACTAAGTCCCAGAACAATGCTGGACTATTTTAAAGTCTCAAGCTCTTTTTGGAGGGAGGGGAAAGAGGAAGGGAGAAATTAACTCCCCCTTACACCCACCTTCTTTCTTCCTTTGTTTCACAGAGATTTTTCACAAGAGCAAACCCTGCCCCCCATACAAATCTTTCATTATTGCTCACCCCCCTAAAAAATTCCTTCCCATTCTCAGACGGGGGCGGCAGGAGAGGAGGAAAAAGGAAAATAAAGAGATCATATCAAATAAACAAATGCTTTCATCAAGCCAGCTCAGAATGAATCATCAGCTACACTGTATTGAGGCTGGGACTTGCCCCTCTTGAGCAAAATACTCCTTGGTCCAGGCAGTGGCCATGGACCAACAGTCAGGAAGCGCTATCAGCCTGTCCCAGCTCCTAACCCTCAAGCACAACAGTTGTTACAGTTGGACTCAATCTTAAAGGTCTTTTCTAACCTAAATGATTTTATGATTCTACAAAGGAGGATGACCATGCTCAGAGGTGCTTGAGTTCTTCCCAAGCGTGCTCAGCCCATTCCTCGCACTTCTAATGCCCTGTGCTGGCACTAGGGATGATGAGTGCTTGGCAGCACTATTCTTCATATGGAACATTAAGCTGAGATCTTGCACACTCCTGAACATTAAGCATCCCATGATAGTCGTGAAGAAGAGCTACGGGTTTTATTAACCTCAGTGTCCTGGACACATTGCACTAGGAAAGTCATCATTAACCTACCTTAAGAATACAGGCAGGGGCCCTCTTTGCAAACTATGCTCAAAGAGCTACAAGCCTATGAAATACCTTTAATAATTTAAAGCTACTACCAAATGTTGCTATAAAGGATATAACCTCACCTCAAGGAAGAGAATCTGTAAAGACTTTGACACAATAAAGTGCTTGCAGAGTTCAGGTCCAAACCTTGATTCTTTTACTAGTCAACACTTAACCATCATACCCAAACACTAACTCTTCCCTTCTCTCCTGCCAAAAGCTGGTTTATCTGGCCTTTCAGCTATTTTGTAAGATATCACTTGCATCTCAAACCACCAACAATGCTTCAGCACATGTTTAGAACTCCTCTGAGAGGGCTTAGGGCCAAACCAGATGATTCCCTACAAAGTAAGCATATATATACACACACACACACTTTGTTAAGAAGGACAGACAAGGGTTTTTCTATCCAAGGGGGTTTTTTTAATAGAGTGAGGCAAAATTAGGTTTACTTTCTTGTGCCATGTTAATTTAAATACATCCTGATCTAATACAGCAACAAATAATACCCGAGTGATAACAGTGTAACATTTGTCAAATGAAAAGAGTCACTCTTACATTGGTTGATATATTTATTATTTGTGCCTCTAACACCAAACTCCAATTTGTTGTCAGTGCACAGAGGAAAAAAATTACTGGAGGAAGAGGAAGAAGGGGAAAACAAGAGGATCATGTAATACCAGGACTCCAATACCTCCACTCAGTATTGCTTTATTTGTGAACCAGCTTCTGCAAAGAAAAAAAAATAAAAATCAAACAATAACCAGTTAGATGAGTGCTATTTGCCTTGTCTGGGATATACTCAGGAGGCACCCCACACCTCAGCAGCCCAGTGAGACCAGTGCTACAAGCCCTGTTGACATGAGTGGGAGCCAGACACAAAGAAAGCACACCTGGTTTCAGTTGATCTCCATAAAATTTGCCCTGCCAGGGGCACACCGAGGCAGAATTTGCCTTTTCCTCTTTTGCAAAGTGCAAAGGGGGGATTTTTTTTGTTTACTGAGATGAGAAGATAATTTTTTTCCACTCTTCTGCATTACTTCGCAGTTGTCCAGAGTGAAAGGAGGCATCTGTGTTTTCTTACAGCAGCAAAGCATCCTCTCAACTGGGGTACACAGGAGAGAGCCCTATGGTGGTAGCTAAGCTACAGACAACTGGACAGGTTGTTTCACCCCCTCACCTGTGCAGCCAGATGCAGCAGCAAGGAAATGACTAACAGCCTGAGAGGACAGGACACTGCCTCTCTGGGCTTGGAAGGAGGACAGGAGGAAGAAGACACAGCAACTACCTGCAAACTCCATTTTCCAACCCTGTCTCACCAGAGCCCAGCCATGGATGGCAAGCAGCACCCAGCACCCTTCACAGGACTGACAAAAGGGTCCCTTTACAGTCCCCAAGGAAAGGTGTACCCCCTCTGTGAAGGCAGGGGGGACATCCCCTCCTGTGATAAAGCAGGAACGTTTCAGGCTGGAAGCGTTAGCACTTCAAAATGGTAAATCACAGATGCTTCTGTTAAAGCTTTACCACACAGAGAATTATGGTACAGTTTTTGATGATATTTACTTTCTCTTTTTTGTGGACAGAGTCATAAAGGGAAGAGAATGACAATAAAAGCAGAGATACATCGGGGAAGGGCGAGGGGGGAATAATCCCACCCAAGAACACTACATGCAAATGCAGAGCAAAGCCTGGTGATTTCACGTGGGTTTCCCCTGCTGTCGACAAAACACTTTGGTTTCATCTATGAGCAGAGAGATCTAACAGCCTGGCATGATTATTAGACAATAAGACTCCTTCCTGTGTCTCCTTTAATTTGCCGTGATAGATATGCAAACCAGGAGAGGAAAAAGCTAACCAGGCCTCTCTTATTGACAGAAGACAATTTCCAGACCATAACCCAGTTGCTTTCTTTTAAGCTGCCTCAGAGAAAAAAAACCACCAAGTGTGGAGGCAGGAGGAGGGATGCTGGGAAGGGAGATACATGAAACACAGGCATACCTGCAGGTTTCCTTACAGTCTGTCATGCTGTTGTCCTGTTGTGACTGATGCAAAGGAGAAGTTAACAAATGAGAGTGCATTTTAATTAGCGCACAGGGAATTCTCACCATGCAATAGATGTGAGAATGTAACACTAAGGAGGTATTAAAGAAAAGGAAAAAGGAAAAAGCAACACCACCAGCAGCCTCAGCCTTCCCAGGCCACAGCTTCAACTCCAGGCACAGTAAACAGCAGGAGAAGTTTTTCAACTGAATTTTTTTTTTTCAGGAGCTGTTGCTCACATCTGGTAAAGCTGTCCCTGGGCTGCTACCATATGTAAGGACACAACACTTTATGACTTATTGTCTGTAAGATTTATGGAGATGATCTATGATCAGCAATTTTTCATATTCTTATATCCTGAGCAAACACAGAGGGCTATTCCCTGCATAATAGTGAGGTGTAAAACAACACAGTCTCAGCACAGCAGGTCCACCAGCACGAACACCAAGCTCGGGGACCATGGTGGCAGCAGGTATGGGCTAAGGCACACAGAAAGCTTCTTCATTTCCATTCCCTTCCCAAGAGAAACAAGGGGCAAGAAGAAAGCAAGACACTAAAAGATTAAGATGAGGTACTCCAGCTCTTTTATGATATATTAATGAGAACTATATTATCTGGATTTATTAAGTTAAATTCCAGAGTATCAGCAGTGTTTCTTCAGGAAACACAAGCTTTGGTGCCAGCAAAAAGCCCAACAAACCCAAATGGCTTCTCCACATTGCTGGGGGAATCCCTGCAGGTGTGAGGGGGAGCAGAGCTCCCTGACCTGTGGCTCTTGGGAGCTGGCACAGACCCCAGGAGATGGCCCTGCTCGAAGCTTTGTGCATTTTAAAGGAAGGAAACAGCTTATCGCAACATTTTGCTGATATGCTGCTCCGGTTTTCGTGTCACAAGCCTTCACCTTTCACTTACATTGGGACCAGCACAAATAAGAAGATTTAGTGAAAACAATAAACAACAGGAAGTGAAAAATCTGCTAAGAGTTTTGGTCTGGCTGCAGCCATTGGTGTTTTCTTTGACAGGTAATTTGACTATTAACAAAGGACGAGGCTTCCTCCACATTAGCAGGGCATCACAGGAAGAAAATAACCATCTCCATTGATTGCTGTAATCACTAGTGTGCTCACCATCTCTCACCCCAGTGGCATTTTCTTCCAGATACATTTCCTTGGCTATCAGCAATATTCTGCCTTTCAAGGAAAGAGCAGTTCCTCTCCACCACACCCATCTGCTCTCTCAACTCCAACCATCAGTGTCAGCTCATACCATCCACTTCCACAGGACAGGAAAATTATAGCTAACACACACAAGTCATAATAAGAATCATAATTATCAAACTCTTGCAAAGTGAAAAAAATCAGCCTTAAACCCATACTCTGCACAGAAGAAACCATTGCAGTGGTACAATGCTGAAAGGATCACTGTTCCACCCACCATTAACACAACATCGAAATCAGTGGCCCAGATGAGCTGTAACTTTGTAGTGTCATTCACAGGTATAAGGGCCAGATCCTTCTCCAAGTGCCACTGAAGCTACTACTGATTCACACCAAATGACAGTGTGCCACCCTGACTTATGCACCTGAGCAACTATTTATTTTAAAAGTTCATGCTAAATGCACTTCTCTTGTGTGCCAACAAAGCAACTCATTTCACAGATGTAATAAATTCTTTGCAATTCAAACAGATTTACCCCCCAAAAAAGGAAAAAAGAAAGAATGGCATTAGTCTAGTAATGTACCTGGAGGTTTGGAAAACAGTCTAGCACTGCGTGATCATTTTGACATAGGCACTTGAAAGAAATCAATAAAATTGATCATTCAGCTGCGCCATTTATAGATGTGGATCAGAGTTCTGGGATGGTTAAAAGTGTTATTTTTACAT